>JAHKKF010496754.1:0-18376 GCA_019740295.1 Labeo calbasu | reverse complement strand
TTCTGTTGTTCTATCATTCTATCTATCATTATATCATTCCATCTTCTATCTTTCTATCTCTCGTTCTATCTATTGTTTTAGCCTTCTGTCATTCTGTCATTTTATTGTTCTATCGTTTTATCAATCGTTCTATCTATTGTTCTATCATTGCTCTATCATGCTATCTATTGTTCTGTCTGTCATTTTATCTATTTATCTGTCTATCATTCTATTGTTCTGTCATTCTGTCATGCAATCTATTGTTATGCCTGTCATTTTATCTATCTATCTATCTATCTATCTATCTATCTATCTATCTATCTATCTATCTATCTATCTATCTATCTATCTATCATCGTTCTGTTGTTCTGTCGTTCTATCAGTCGTTCTATCTATCGTTCTATTCTGTCATTCTATCTATTGTTCTGTATCGTTTTGTTGTTCTGTCATTTTATCTATCTATCTATCTATCTATCTATCTATCTATCTATCTATCTATCTATCTATCTATCTATCTATCTATCTGTCTGTCTGTCGTTTTATTGTTCTGTCATTCTGTCGTTCTATCATTCTATCGTTCTATTGTTTATCTATTGTTCTGGCATTCTGTCATTCTCTCATTCTGTCGTTCTGTTGTTTATCTGTTGTTCTAGCGTTCTGTCGTTCTCTCATTCTGTCATTCTATTGTTTATTTATTGTTGTAGTGTTCTGTCGTTCTCTCGTTCTGTCTATCGTTCTATTGTTCTGTCATCTTTTGTTGTCTATTGTTCTATCTATTGTTCTGTTCTATTGTTTTGTCTTTCTGTTGTTCTATCATTCTATCTATCATTATATCATTCCATCTTCTGTCTTTCTATCTCTCGTTCTATGTATTGTTTTAGCCTTCTGTCATTCTGTCGTTCTATTGTTCTATCGTTCTGTCGTTCTATCTGTCGTTCTATCTATCGTTCTACCGTTTTATCAATCGTTCTATCTATTGTTCTATCATTGCTCTATCATGCTATCGTTCTGTCTGTCATTTTATCTATCTATTTATCTGTCTATCATTCTATTGTTCTGTCATTCTGTCACTCTATCATTCTGTCATTCTATTGTTCTATCTACCGGTCTGTTGTTCTGTCATCTATCATTCTATTGATTCTATCATTCTATCGTTTATCTATTGTTCTAGTGTTCTGTCTTTCTGTCGTTCTCTCGTTCTATCTATCGATCGTTCTATTGTTCTGTTGTTCTACCTCTCTGTTGTTAGTCCTTCTGTTGTTCTATCGTTCTATCTATCGTTATATCATTCTGTCATCCATCTTCTATCGTTGTATCTGTCGTTCTATCTATTGTTCTAGCATTCTGTCGTTCTATTGTTCTATCATTCTATCTGTCATTCTATTTGCTCTAGCGTTCTATCGTTCTGTCCTGTCTATCTATCTATAATAATTTTGATTTATATACTTCTTACTTATTTAAACTAAGAAAAAAGATTATAAAATTTTATTAATGTATATAAGTTACATGTGATCATATCCCTTTAATTGAATCTCTGAAAGCGTCTAATCCTTTTCCCACATCCATCCAGAGTAGAGCAGTAATTACATGCAAGTGTTTACACAGATATTTTGGTTTGTGTGACTGTCTCACTTGCGTCACCAACCAAAGGATCTTCATCTCTCTCACCCTCCTCTCTCCCTCTAAATGTGTGAAAATGAAGTGAGAAAGCGAGTGTTTAAAGCAGGTCACCATATGGTTTCTCTACTGTACATGCACGGTCCTCTTTTACACCAAGGTGCTCCATTAGTGACCTATTGGACACTCTCCAGCAGCTTCAGTAATGGGGCTCTATTCAGGTGTACACGTGTGTGTGTGTGTATGTGTGTGTGTGTATAATGAAGTTTCTGCTTGTTTGATCACTGATTAAACATTCAGGCAACACAAGCACAATCGGCTGGCTCAGCCAAGCTAATTGCATTCCCTAAGGAGATGATCCAAGCACAAGTCATCCAATCCTCCCGGATCGGACCTCATGGGCAGTCCTATCTGTGAGCATCAGCTCGTGTGCGTGTGTTCGTTGGCCATTGTGTTGTGCTTTGTGCCTGTTCGCGTCTGTTTCAGTTTAAAGGCTCATTAAAACCTGTGCTATAAATAGATGCATATGTCCCCTCGGCTGCAGCGGTGCATTAAACGCGACGGCTTTCTCTCGCTCTTCGCCTGCGTCGTGCCTGACCTATCCCGATGCGTTCGCTGCTCCTGGAGGACGCGGGAATCCCGACGCTACTGCGCGATCCAGTATAGACTTGTCCACAGTTGCATCAGGCAGAATGTGTCTTTCTCTCACATCTGTCCCCCAGAACACAGGTGCATGAGGCTGCTGGGAATATTTCAATACAAAAATAACACATGGACAAAGATTAGCGCACATAGGATGTCTGTATTTAGGCATCAGAAAGGCCTCTTTTCTTGTCTTTACTTGTTTCCAGGGTCCAGGGTTTCAGAGAAAAATGCGTATGTATGTTTACTTAGCTATACTTTGGGGACAAAACTGTCCCCAGAAGCTTCTCTTGGGAATGTCCTCAAAGGTAAAATTATAAATATTTATTGCAGTGAGGTGGGGTAGAGTTAACATAATAGTTAGGGTTATAAAACCAGACATGCCTAATAAAAAGTAAAACAGCTTAATTAAAAATGAATCTCTGAACAGCTCTTCTAATCTGAGCTGAAATAATATAAGCGTGTGCCTATATACAGATGAAATTTGTCAGTGGCGGGTCACATTATGAGGGCACTGTCCTCTGTCAGACCTCATTGTGCCATCAGCATCAGAGAAAAGATCCCAGCTGACATTCACACACCTTCCTATATATCTCCAAACGCAGACAATCACAGATTCACAGCGCTCGGACGCACAGGGACCTGAGCAGCGCCAAATGTTGCTGATGATGGACTGCTGTGGGTTTAGAAAAAGAGGGAAAAATAAGGCAGTGACACAACAAGCTGTGACCTATGCTAGACCTGTTAATTTATCATCTACAGGCCTGGCAGCTCTTAAGACACCGTATTACTTCTTGGTGTCATGATGACTGCTGGATATACTGGATATGATGCAAACAAAAGGATCACTTATGAAAAGTGGGGAGTTTAGGAAATGCTGAGACTAAAGCTAATGCCAGTTAATTAAAGAAGAAGTTCACTTGCAGAATGAAAATTTCCTGATAATTTACTCACCACCATGTCATCAAAGATGTTAATGTCTTTCTTTCTTCAGTCGCAAAGAAATGAAGGTTGTGTGAGGAAAACATTCCAGGATTTTTCTCCATGTGGACTTCAATGGGATCAATGGCTCTACATGATCCCAGCCGAGGAATAAGGGTCTTATTTAGCAAACCGATCAGTCATTTTCTAAAAAAAAACAAAAAAACAAAAAGGATATACTTTTTAACCACAAATGCTTGTCTTGCACTGGCTCTGCGATGCGCACACGCGCCTTCATGCATTACGTAATCATGTTGGAAAAGTCATGCGTGGTTAGTTCTTCATCAGGATACTTTGGTTAAAAAAATTAGGGTAGAGCAGAAAACTTTTTTTTGTAAAGTTTGACTTTTTTTGCATGTTTACTTTGTAAACACTGGGTCCTTTCTAATGCCTACATCATGGTTGCCAGATTATATAATCTGTGAGGTCCAGCTAGTGCACAAGCATTTGTAGTTAAAAAGTATATATATATATATTTTTTTTTTTAAATGACTGATTGTTTTGCAAGATCTTTATTCCTTGGCTGGGATTGTGTAGAGTCTAAAAAGAGTGTAAAAATTCTGGGAAGTTTTTCTCAAAAACCTTCATTTCTTTTCGACTGAAGAAAGAAAGATATGAATATCTTGGATGACATGGAGGTGAGCAAATTATCAGGAAATTTTATTCTGGAAGTGAACAACTTCAACTTCTTTAAAATGTTTAAATCTTAAAATTTTTTAAAGAAATGTCAACTAATAGAATAGATTTATAGAGATGTACTGATGTATCAGCCAGTATACACTTTTCTGTCATTGGCCAATTGTTTAACAGCCAATGATCAGGGCTGATTATTTCCTGTCAATCAAAATGCAGTGAAAAGCAAAAAAATGTTTCTGGTGTTGAGCTGTCCAGGATAATAATAATAATGGGTAACACTTTATTTTAAGGTGTCCTTGTTACACATGTTATATGTACTTACTATTATAATAACATATTAATTCTGCATAGTTACATGCAAGTAACCCTAATCCTAACCCTAACCATATAGTAAGTGCATGTAGTTAATTAATATTACTCAGTACTTAAATGTATAATTACACTGTAACAAGGACACCTTAAAATGAAGTCTAACCATAATAATGCATTAACGTTGCACTGTTAACAAAGGTTTTATTTGACCCTATGAACCACCTGCAGTTCAAGTCAGAGTTGCCAGGTCTGCAGTTTTCCCTTCACAATTTAATTGTAATGCTCCTCCGTTCCAATTATCTCAGTAAGATTTGTGCTTTGTTACTTCTGATGAGAAACAAATATTTGTAGCAATAGCCAAAAATACATTGTATGGTCAGAATTATTGATTTTTGTTTTATGCCAAAATCCAGATTTTTTCAAATAGTTGTATCTCGGCCAAATATTGTCCTATTGTCCTAAATTAGAGGGAGCTTATTTACTGTTAATTATATATGTATGTTTGCATAAATCTGGCCTGAAGACAAGTTTTATGAAAACTACCTTATGTTGCACAGTATACAGATGTTTTTATTTGAGGGTGATTATTATATTTGAAAATAAATAGCATTGAATATAATAGTGTACAAATAAGAGGATTCCCTGTGTAGTTTACAGCATTAGTTGGGAGAGATTTTTTACTTAAGAAAAATAAACTATCAAGAGATATCATTCTGAATAATCGGCTGTTAGTATCGACAGAGAAAATTAGTATTGGTGCATCTCTCATTTTTAATTGTTTTATATTTAGAGAACAGTAACAACACTGCAAAAACCAACATATTATTTATTAAAATAATCAATCAATAGTCAATGCACACTGGGGGGAAAAATGGTGTAGAAGCTATTTTCACTCAGAAATTGATAGTAAATTTCAAAGTTATTAAAAGGTAAAAGGTTTAATTAAATGTGAAATTTTGAGATATCTGAGATATTTATAATGAGTATTTCTGTATTTTTTTCACAATTTCAAAGTATAATTTCAGTCTTTTCTCTACAAGGCAGTTGTCCTAAAATGTATATCATCGCTAACATTTTGAGGTGCCTGTTTATGTACAGCCTCTTAGCCTCTTTAGTTAAATTAATTTTAAAAAATACATACAGTATATAAGTAGGTCATGTTTAAAACTGGACAATGGTCTCCTTTTATAACATTAAATTGTGGCTACTTAGCCAGCATGCCTATGGCTTTGCGTATCCGGGTGAGATGGAGAATAATGTCAGGTTTATGGTAAATTAGCCCTGCAGAGCTTCTTGACACCCAGTACTGTGCTCTTGTGTCACTCTACCTGATTCATGCGGCTTCCTGTTTACCTTTTTTCTCTGGGTTCATTTGACAGGTCAGTGCATAAATGCATTATGCATTTCACATCACATCATGCTCATTTCTCCTCAGCTTTAGGACAGCTCTCAAATCCCATAATCCTTTGGAGCTCCTTTACAGCACAGCACCCACCCATGCCTCTCTGTGTCTCTTTCTGTCTCTCTTTCCTCTTGCTTAAATCTTCCCATCAGGTGGTCTCTTGTGCTCACACACAAGCATACACTTGTGTATTGTGTATAGATGCTCATGAGATCCACACATACAGTCACACACTCACTCACACACACACACACTTGCTCATGTGGAACAGAGTTTCTAGGATCTGCCAGCATTAAGCTACAAATATGCTCACCGCATCAGTAATCAAGACAATGTGGATCAGCCAGGCTTTTCAGGTAATGTCTGGCAGAATGAGTTCAGGTTTCTGTCACAATCTGACATTGCCCTGTATACTCCTGGTTTTACCATCCGTCTCGGGTGATTTGATCATAAGAGGTCAGCTGATAGAGATCGACGTCTTACAAAGCATCTGAATATGCATATTTACAGTATTTATCATGTTTAAATGTTATCACAAGTTTTGAATAAAATGTAATGAATATATACATAATCCATCAGAAATCATTCTAATATGCTGATTCGGTGCTCAAGAAACATCTCTTCTTATAATTTACATTGAAAGGAGTTTAATATTTTTTGGAAACTGGGAAAATCTTGTTTTTAGGACTCTGGTAAAAAGTTTAAAAGAACAGCGTTTGTTTGAAATAGAAATCATTTGTAACATTATAAATGTCACTTTTGACCAAATGTAATGAATCACTGCTGAACAAAAAGTATTAATTTATAATAAAGTATTAGTTTGACTGATGCTCTCCTCACGTTTGTACTTTGGATTTTGTTTCCAAAGCAACAGTACAAAACAACACTTGCATCTATTTGTAATGTAATGCAAAGGTTCAAAGAATGCGGGAGTCAATTTCTGCTGAAGGCAAGTGGAAATGAGATACAAATTCTCTCTGCTTGCAGTGTGTCAGTCACATTTGTCAAGAAAATAAGTGAGAAAACATAAATACACAGTTTGGCCAATTCATACATCATCAGTAGCAGTTCAGTTCCATGATTTAGTACAAACCGCCATGAAGCAACAGCCAAAGATGTCAGTCTTAAAGGGATAGTTCACCCAAAAATCTGTCGTTAATTACTCAACTTCATGTCATTCCAAACCTGTAAGATCTCTGCTCATCTTCTGAACATAAATTAAGATATTTTTAATGAAATCCGAGAGCTTTCTGACCCTGCATAGACAGCAACGCAACTGACACGTTCAAGGCCCAGAAAGGTATTAAGGACGTTGTTGAAATATATTCACGATGTTCAAGAGAGTACCACGACAAATAAATGTACACGCATATGTCGTGTACTCTCATGAATGTACATCAAAGACTGATACAGTAGAGTAGAAATTGTTGAATAAAGCTGTTATTTTTGTTTTTAGCTTTTAGCTTTAAAAAATTAAGGTTGAACCACTCATGTCACATGGACTATTTTAGCGATGTCCTTACTACCTTTCTGAGCCTCAAACTTGTCAGTTGCATTGCTGTCTATTTAGGGTCAGAAAGCTCTTGGATTTCATCAAAATGTCTTAATTTTTGTTCCGAAGATGAACAAAGGTTTTACAGGTTTGGAACAGCATGAGTAATTAATGACAGAATTTTTATTTTTGGGTTTCTCTTAATGTGTATGACTGCACTTGAAAGTATTAGTTTAAAGATGAAGCTTTTCTGAGAGTCTTTTACCATGTGATCTTCAACAGGACAGTATATTCTAATTTTGGCCCATATTCAAGTGAATTTTTGGGTGAACGTGTGACCCAAATGTCTTGTCAATGGTCTGGAATTTTTGGAGCGATTGATTTGAGTGTATGAAAAGATCGCTTTCTGAACACCCTTTGTGCTACACTATACACCGGAGCTCAATATAGTACATGCTTTGATTCTCACGCCATAAATCTTGTAGAGGGCAGGAGGTATTGAGACTTTATTTGCAAGGAACTGGTCCATTTTTCAAAAGCATCCATGGACAAGGATGGATGAAGTCTGTGGGGAGCAGAGCTGGTTGGAGTTGTGTTTTTATCCAAAGCCCAGTGGGACCTCTGGAGGAAAGAGTTCCGTGGATGCTGCAGGCTGATTGGGATGCAGGGGGAACGTTAGATCGGCAGGAGATTAGAGTGAATTGAGACATGTATCAGAGCAAGGGAGTGCTGCCTTTGATTGGGTACTTTTCTGGGTGGTTCGCCATCCACAAACCCTGCTTTCATTGAGTTCTCTTTCATTTCTAGTTCCCTCTCTCTCTCACTCATTCTCTCTCTCTCTCTCTCTCTCTCTCTTGCTCTCTGACAGGTGCGGAATGATTTGACCAATGAGCTGGAGAAGGCAGACATCCAGATTGCAGACACCGAGAGTTTCTCTAATGATCCCTGTGTGAATGTGAAGAAACTAAAGGTAAGAGAGCTCATAGGCCCTGCCAACAAAATAAAACTAGCTTACAGAGCACACTCAAATATAAATATATATTTTATTTGTGAACTTATGTTCAGCTATTATTTTTACAAGTTAACTTTTAACTATTTTTTTATTTTTCCGATCAGTCATCAAAGCTCATTAAATATTGGTCACAGACACAGATTTGTTTTAAATGTAAAATTTAAATTACTTACTAAAAACTCCCACAGATCATGTGTTCATGCCATTTTAAGTCTTATTTTATTGTAACAAAGTGGTTATATCTAAATGTGTCAGTTGTTTACTTACTTTTTAAAATGAGACTTCCCGTTAACGCCATTATATTGTTCATTCAGACCGATTTTCAAACGTGGAACGCACATGAACACAAGGGGTGGGATTTATTGCATGAACCAATTACAGCCAATCATAACCAGTCATATCCAATCATATTGTTATGGAGGCATTGCCTCCTCTCATGTGACTTTCCTCCATTCATTCTCAAATACCCCTCACCAAACTTACTGCATGCTTTAGGGGGTCTTTTAAAACTAAAAGACCCACTGGAAGGGGTAAAGAAGGGGTAAAAAAATAATAATTCTAGATCTATTCTGTAAAAATGCGTTTTAATATCGCTTTTGTTTCTCATGTAAATTTGTGTAAATTTAATGATGCTTGTGCTGAAAATAGACCAAAATATGACACAAATCGAAATTTCATTAATATTGTAATTATATAATGCAAAAAATGAGTTTTGTTTAAAACTAAAATTGTACTTTTTTAATAGAAAGTGTAGTCAACTAGTAGTCGTTCATTTTATTGATTAGTCGACTATTAATAATGAGCCTTTAATTGCCTACATACCCTAATGAGTGCTCAAGTGCATACAAAAAAAGCTTGCCTCAGCGCACTGGCAGATGTAATAATTATGAATGTGTCAGGGAAAAACAGCAAGGAGCTTGCGTTAACGTTTTAATAATTAATTGATAAACTGTTGCTTTCTTTGTTTTCAGCTTAACTTTCATTATTTTACAAAAGCACAACGTTTCATTGTTATTCTGAGTGCACACAAATAAATAAAGAGTCTTTACAGATTTGAAAGATGTGTTACTTTTATCTGTATGACAAAAAATGAGTATTTTAAGAGCAAGTGACCGCACCGGCACCTCCATCAGTCATACAGTAAGCACGCTAATATTCAGCTTCCACATTCCGCACAGACACTTTAATAGCGCACATTTTTCTAGGCTAACATTAGATTGAGAGGCAATGTAAAGTTGCTACTACTTAAGGTTACTGTATTTGAGGTCAATGAATGATGGGTAAAGGCTTGGATGTTCTGCCCGATGTGCTATATTAACACACGGCCATTAACGATGTGTCCATCCTGGACTGCGTGACTTTGGCTCTTCCTGTGAAATTAAGCAACTAATACAATTTTGATCGACCAAGCCTCTTCTCGTCGACTACCGGTTAGGGGGCAGCCTTATAAAATATCATAATTAAAGATGTGACAATTTTTGCTTCATTTATACATGTGTGAATAGTGAGAAGCTGACTCTGTAATCATGTGATATGCTAATGAGCTGTGATGCCATTGTTTAACCATTGCAGCTTTAACTTTGGTTGACTCTTAAAGAGAATGCTAAAAAGTTTTCTTAGTCATCCTCATAAACACCTAAAGTGGCAGGAATGCCATGATCAATTCATTCGGTATGTTTATGATCTGAAAAGCCATTGTTCCATTGTTGTCTGCTGTTCCCTTACTTTGCAGTTTCCACATTCAGGTTTGTTCCCACCTTTTTTCTTTTCTTTTTTTTTTTTTTTTGCTGAGTCATTTTTTTTCCCCACCATGAAACTATTATGACTTCTATTACCTGCCTGACTTAGTACCTCCATTATCGCAATTCCCCAAATGGCGAGGAACTGCTGAAGAACTGTTTCTTCAAATTCTGCACGGTCAGATTTTTCACCAGTTGACAGCAACTCTTAGAGTCTGTAAATTCAACATTATATTTCGCACTGACGTGGCTGTGCGTGCGACAGTCACTGGTTTTGCGTTATATAAACTTATATAAACAAAATGTTGACATTTTTGAATCTCAAATCCACTGTAGGTGGGTTACCATTTGCTTTGTAAATGTGGGAGAGTCTCGCAACCATGGACTTCATTAAAGCAAAGCGAGTGGTGACCGAGATCCTTGGGCAGTCTGGCCTGGATCCAGCCTCCATTTTGCCTGGTTGGAAGAAGCTTGTGTCTGCCAGGAGTCCAGGATAGCTGGAGCCACGTACACAGCTGGAGGGTTTCAGGTTAAGTGCCCACGCCGTCGGGAGCGGCAGCAGGCTTTGTAACGGCTGCTGATTGTGAAGCAAGAAGTGCCTGACCCAAGCAGTTGCTCCTGAAAAGGAAAGCGGGAGTATTTCACACAATAGCTCCAATATCTCAGCATGTTTTTTGGCATCGCTGAAGAGCAGAGGGTGGTATTGTGGCAAATGAGACAGTCTCTGAGAAACGTCTCAAGGAAACCGTTTACCACAGGCCACACATACACTTTCAAACAGCGTTTGAATGCAGCCCCATCACAAACGCCGTTTATGTCATTGTACCCGAGTTTAGAGCAGGTCTGCGATCAGATTTAATGCTTCCGCTGTGATCTTACCTGTAAACGCTACTGTTTTCAGAGCTGTCGACAAAATGCTATCCCACCCACTGGAGTCATTATTTTCACTCCTGCTTGAACATGATAGTTTTCATCTTGAGCAGCTCATTAGCTGTGCATGTTAAATGCTCTTCCTGTAGCCTCATGCTTGAAGATGACATCCCAAGAGGAAAAAGCAAAAAATAGATTCAGAGATGATTTCTTAAAGTCGCTGGTGGGCATTTCAATATCCTGGCAGCTGTGACACATCTTTTGATGGATTGGGCCTCGGCACCCCTCAAACGAGACTGTCTGACTTGAAATTTTTATTGGCATTTGCTGGAATCAAGAGCAATATCGTTAAGAGGGCGGAGAGGGATATTATTACATCCTGATACGCAGAATGAGAAAAAGGATACTTAATAACCTCCGAAGAATACGTAGGTCTTGTTGTGTTAGCATGGCCTTTAGCACATGACAGATGCGTTTATTCGGTTTCGTCTTGGCTTCATTGTCTTGAAACCCTGTGTATAGAAATCTTGCTCCAGTGATGGATTGATTCTCAGTGATGCAGAACTGGACGAGGTGGAAACACAATGCTGAAGTGGGCTGAATTATTTACAGACTCAATCATGCAGCGTGAACGCTGGTTAAAGATGCAGATCTCTGTTTTTCTCTGGATATGAAGCAATTCACACTGCTGATACTGTTTCTCTGTAATACGCTGTTAATATGTCTCACCTAGGAAAGCAACACACCCTAGCTGCGAAGATGCTTACATATTTTTTGCAGTTTTTCTCATGAAAACTTGCTTACTTTTATTTTTGGCCATTTTATTAATAGAGGCGGTGAAAGAACAGACAAAAAATGATACGGAAGAGATGGATAACAAGACTGGGAATTGGCCCAAGCTGGATTTGAACTCAAATTACTTTTTATAAGCGAGTGGAGTGTGTGAAGTCATTTTATGCAGTATTGTTTGGTGCAGAAATTAAACGTTTAACTTGTAATTCAGACATTTGCAAACATTTTGGGACAGATTTGACCATTTTTACCGTTTAATTAAAGCAATAATGTCTGTTTTTATTATTATTATTATTAGCATTAGCATTTTAACTTGTTTGTTTATAAATTTTTTATGCTCATTTTATTTCATGCAAGCATTTTAGAACAAAACCCTTTGTGCTCACCAGCCACCTTTCATCATATGTTTCATTTCTACCTCATCTCATGACAGAAATGAACACTAGAGGCGGGAAAACAGCGAGCATTTGTAATCGTTTTCATAGTTATGATTACAGCTCCACAGTTTTTGCTTTTTGGACATAACAAGCTTGTTCGGTAGCTCAGCCGGAATGGAATTGGACTTAGGATGCAGAATCCTTGGGTATGAATCCTGTGACAAATGTGACTCACAATGAATGAGCTGAAAGATGAGAGATTGAAAAACAAGCTAAAATGGCATGCTTGCGATTTGCGTTTTTATGTTTTTATGTACATTCACTTTTGTTCATACCATCGGGTAGGTTTAGGTGTAGTGCAGATGGTGCGTTATTTTAAAACGTCATGGAGCATTAGAGTTATAGCGCCACTAAATGGACATTTCAAGTCAGAAATGTGGTAACACGTACAAAACCAATGTCACATAAAATTTACCATATGTACGCTCATCCGTTTAGGGGAAAAAAACACTCTTTTAGCACAACCACCAGTGGACATTTCGCATAGAATATGTCACAAAACGTACATGGTTCCCACAGGTACATTTTTGTCATGAGATCAGGTTGCTTTATTTAAATCTCTTTAGCCATTAACTGCCTGTTTAATTTTGTTCTCCGCCCCTCTCTATAGGATAATGATGTTCGGATCATCATCGGTCAGTTTGATGAGAATCTGGCTGCTAAAGTCTTCTGCTGTGTAAGTTAGCCAGCTTCATACACAAATCATGTCTCAGTCATGCTTCAGACTGCGAAAGGTCTGTAGATTTCTTTAAAATACAGTACTTGTGCCTTAAAAACATTTAGCTGTGTCAGCTTTGAAAAAAAGACTGCAGTCGATATTTTTTTCCTTTGGCTGAAATGATATGTCTGTTGAATTTCTGATTTTGCGTGTGTGCTTTAGGCCTACAACCTGAACATGTATGGAAGTAAGTACCAATGGATCATCCCAGGATGGTACCAGGGGAACTGGTGGGAGCAGGCGAACTCCACAAACTGCACCACGAAGAAGCTGCTGACAGCCATGGAGGGCTACATCAGCGTGGACTTTGAGCCTCTCAGTGCCAAACAGATTAAAGGAATATCAGGAAGAGTGAGTGTCTGCAATGCGGTGGGATCTCAGGAGTTATGAATGACATTTTCGATTTTTGACAGAAAAAAATGCACCATGTGGAATAGGAAAAAATGATGCATTGCAGTTTCACCTACTGAATTTCAGTTTCAATAGATATGCTGAGCTTTTCTTAGTTTTTCCTGTTGAAATGACCAGCTTGGATCAGCATATCCAGGCTGGTTTATGTTGGTTAGTACTGATTTGGCACTAGTCTAGATGTTTTACCAAACGTATTGACATTCATTTAATCATACAATTGATATTCAATAAGCTTTCAGTGATGTTTGGTTTGTTAGGACAATATTTGGCTGAGATGCAACTATTTGAAAATCTGGAATCTGTGGGTGAAAAAAATCAAATTTTGAGAAAATCGCCTTTAAAGTTGTCCAAATGAAGTTCTTAGCAATGCATAGTACTAATCAGAAATTAAGTTTTGATATATTAATGGTAGAAAATTTACCAAATATCTTAATGGAACATGATCTTTACTTAATATTCTTATGATTTTTGGCATAAAAGTAAAATAGGTCATTTTGACCCGTACAACATATTTTTGGCTATTGCTACAAATATACCCATGCTACTTAAGTCTGGTTTTGTGGTCCAGGCTCACGATTTTCATAACCTTGATTAGGCCTAATATTTTTAATAATTCAAGATGCAAGAAAGATTGCACTGTAATTACATTGTAATTACACTGCTTCTTTATTAATTTTAAAATTAAATGTTTTTTTAACATTTTTAACATTAAATAGTATAAATATTTTATATAACATAATAAATGCATGACCATTTTAATCATTGATAATAATAAAAAATCGTGAAAATTCAGCTTTGCATCACAGGAATAAATTACATTTTAAAATATATATGAATAGAAAACTGTTATTTTAAATTGTAATAATATTTCACAATATTACTGTTTTTACTGTATTATTAATCAAATAAATGCAGCCTTCTAAGCACAAGAGACTTTCCCTTGAAAGTTACACTATTACATTACATTTTTGTAATTAAAATAACAAAATGTGTAAAATAAAATAATAATACATTTCAATGTTAAATAGAATGGTTTTAAAAATATATAAAACCAAAATGGACACAAATATTATATGTTTAAGAACATGCGTTCCCTTTCAGTCAGTCACTTTCAGGGGTGTCACTTGGACGTCAGGGGTGTCACTTAACGTCAGTCGACATAACGTCTCCGTTCCCTCCTTCAGGGAATGAGGGTTACATACGGAACCGAGATGGTCACATACATAACGAGACGTTCCCTTTCAGTCAGTTACGTTCGACGTTACGTCGACTGACATCAGGTGGCTCCCAAGTGAGACCCTTGACGTCAGTCGACATAATGTTGAACGTGACTGACTGAAAGGGAACATCTTGTTATGTACGTGGATTTTTAAGATTTCACATTTTTATCATCTTGTGCATCCTTTTTTGTGAATCACCCAAAATTTCAAACAGTGCTGCGGCTATCTATCTGTCTTCAGACGCCGCAGGAGTACGAGCGGGAGTACAACCGCGAGCGAGAGCAGAAAGGAGTGGAGGCCAGCAAGTTCCACGGCTTTGCCTACGATGGCATCTGGGTGATTGCGAAGACCCTCACACGCGTCATGGAGCTCCTCAGACACAAGGAGAGGCACGACATGTACCACAACTTCACGGTAGACGACCGCGAAGTGGGCAAAATGGTCCTGGACGTGATGAACGAAACCAACTTCTTTGGAGTGACGGTACGTTTGTGTTGATTGATGATCTACAGCTCTTCTTGGGACCTCTTTACAATTCTCTAACATGTTTCACTGAAAAAAGCCACTGTGACAATCACGATTTTATTTTAGATTGAGCCGTCAAGGTGTTTCCTAAAGCTGAAAAGTCAAAAGAGGGCCATTTTTATTGCTGCAAACTGTCTGCGAGAGGCTGAGGGAGGGCAAACATTTCAGAATGCGATTTGAGATTGGAGGCTAGTAATGCTAAACATGCGATGTAGCTGACAGAATGAGAGCCAGATAAGAGGTAGGGAGATAGTTGGTATGCAGGGAGTGTCCCGTCTGCAGACATCACTGAATGTGTGTTTGTTTATGAGAACGCACTGCTGCAGGCTGCCAAAAGAGAGAATCACAGAGCGCAAAAAGAAGGCAAGTCAGCAAATCTGAAGGAATGCGCTGAAGCTGAACCGAACAATCTCTCTAACAAAAAAACAGAAGTTTCGATATTGCAGTAAATGCTGTTGGTTTGGGAAATGAATAGGGGGTTAATGGGCATTTTGGGTTTTAGTACAGTATGTCCTCCAGCCCTGCATTTTCAGCTTTTATCCAGCAGTTATCTCTCATGTGTAGCAGAGTATGTTTTATATTTGCCCAGGCTGCTAACAAACAATGCGTGTGCCGCGAGACCTCAGAGTAGAAGCGTAATGGAGAGGAAGGAAAAACAAACACATATAAAAAAGGAAAATACTGCTGGAAGACCAGTGGAAATATGAGCAGAAAGGCAAATAAGAGCATTTGGCCATTCTTTTCCCTCTGTATATAAAGGGAGATATATCAGTACAGTTACTTGCCAAAATGAAAGAATTATTTTAATTGTCTCGGTCTGTATTGTATATTCAATTGATAATTTCCTCTATTTTTACATTACTTTTGCTGTCATCTAACATTCACTTAAAGTGAATTTCATAACACTGTTAAATAAAATCCTTAGCAAATCTTTAGGTCTGAAAAAAAAATCTCCATTTATCTGTTATCCACCATAACAAAACAATAATTATCAGCATTTTAATATATATTTTATAAGTATAAGTGATGCTTTAATGGCTGATCTGATTCCCAATATTCATGATCTCACATTCTGATTTAGAAATAGGACTTCTTCTCATCAGAGCTGAATGATTGCAGAGAATCTTCTGGAACATAGTCCCATAAAAGTAGATTGCAATCTGACTACAACAGATTTAGTGGTCCCACAAGGATCAGGTTTGTCTCGTACCGATGGCTGGGTCTTTGTCCAACAGAACGGGCTGTTCTAGCTTCTCCATCAGACTTTGAGTCCTCTGAGAAGAGCTATCGATTGAGTGCCAGCATGCCTCAGGAAGTAAAACATTATCTTAGAGAAGTCTCTGTGGATCATTTTGAGTGAAGAGCAGTGCTGTGCTGCTTTCATTTGGTTAAGAGAGGGTTAGGGCAACTTTCTGATAGTACGTTCTAGAAGAAAACGTACTTTTCAATTCAAAAGTTTGGGATCAGGAGTAGAAAATTAATACTTTCTTGAGCAGCAAACCCACATATTAAAATAATTTCTGAAGGATTATGGGACACTGAAGACTGGAGTAATGGCTGCTAAAAATTCAGCAACAACTAATTATATTTTTAATTATTATATTAAAATAGAAAACATTTTATATTGTAATAATGGTTCCCAGTATTACTGCTTTTACTGCATTTTTGATCACATAAATGCAGTCTTAAAGGGATAGTTAAACCAATAATGAACATTATGTTATTAATTACTCACCCTCATGTCGTTCCAAACCTGTAAGACCTTTGTTTATTTTCTGAACACAAATTAGGATATTTCTGATGAAATTTGAGAGATTTATGACCCTGTATAGACAGCAACACAACTGACACATTCAAGGCAAATTGTCATTATTAAAAGTCATTATTTTTGTTTTCATTGCACACAAAACGTGTTTTTGTAGCGTCATAAAATTACGGTTGAACCATTGATGTCACATAGACTATTTTATAGATGTCCTTACTACCTTTTTGCTACCTTGAACATGGTAATTGCGTTGTTTTCTATGCAGTGTCAGAAAACTCAAATTTCATCAAAATCATCTTAATTTGTGTTCCGAAGATGAACGAAAGGTTTGGAACGACTTGAGGGTGAGTAATTAATGACAGAATTTTCATTTTTGGGCGAAATATCCCTTTAATAATCATAAGAGGGGTTCGATTTTTCATTGCTTTCTTATATAAGCATCCTGAGTATAAGGATACTGAAAAGAATCAAGAAAAAATATTGGTTGAAAGTGTTGAAAACCTAATTTGTTCAGTTTTCATTGAAATTTACACTGCTTCATGTACTTTGAAATTAAAGCAGAAAGAAGAAAATCAATATCTAATCTAAATTTCTAAATCAAAGCTTTTGCAGATGTAACAGCTGATGAAAATCTAATATTATTTGCAAAGTTTCCGAAAATGCGTTGTACTTGTACTGTAGGTGTAGAATTGCTTTCATGCTTGTGTCCAGTTCAAAATGCTGTGGTAGTCTTTTTGGTTCAGGGTGACACTGTGTAAGTCTGGATTCAGCAAAAAAAAGTCAGAGGCCATCACGCTTCCTCCTCCGCGTTTGACAGTTGGTGTCACACTAAGAGAAACTATTCTTTCACCTACTCGATTCCATATACAGTTTTTATTACATTTCAGTTTTTGTAACTTAAACATGTTTCTTGGCACCACTTACTTTTGTAACTTTTCAGGTTATTCAGTGGACTTGAAATGCTTGAAAGGATTAGTTAACTTTTTTCAGAATAAAAATTTCCTGATAATTTACTCACCCCCATGTCATCCAAGATGTTCATGTCTTTCTTTCTTCAGTCAAAAAAAAATTAAGGTTTTTAAAGAAAACATTCCAGGATTTTTCTCCATATAGTGGATTTCAATGGGGATCAAAGGGTTGAAGGTCCAAATTGCAATTTCAATGCAGCTTCAAAGGGCTCTACACGATCCCAGGTAAGGAATAAGGGTATTATCTAGTGAAACTAAAAAATAGAAAAAAATATATTTCCTTTAACCACAAATGCTCATCTAGCTCTGCATCCACGACTTGCATAACGCAATCATGTTGGAAAGGTGACAAATGGTTAGTTCTTCGTTCGTGTACGAAGAGGTACAAAGAGGTAGAGTACACTCTAAAAAATGCTGGGTTAAAGACAACCCAACTTGGGTTATCTGGCAACCCAGCGCTGGGTAAATATTGGACAGAACACAAGCAGGGTTATTTTGACCCAGCTTGTTAGGTTAAATGTTTTTACCAAACATGCTGGGTTATTTTATTTAAATCAAGTATTGTTTAAAAATGATTATATTCCTGGCTTAAAATGGACTGGAACTTATTAAAAACACAGAATTACTATAGGCAACAGCAGTAATCAAAAGATGAACATTATTAAGCAAGAACACATGGACAAAATACAAAACAAGTTGAATTTATTTGGGTGAGTACAGCATAGTTTACAATATTACATACATTTAAACTTGTTTAACAAGCATTTTAGACATTAAAAAAAGTAACAATTTTTACTGAAATAGCGCTAATTCTCGTATCGGTGTGTCGCAAAAATCTGAGGCGGTGAAGGGCTGCTG
>JAHKKF010496749.1:0-16694 GCA_019740295.1 Labeo calbasu | reverse complement strand
TAACGTTGCAGTTCAAAGAAATAAAGTCAGAATTGCAAGTTTATATCTCACAATTCTGAGAAAAAGGTCGGAATTGCGAGTTTATATCACGCAATTCTGAGATAAAAAGTCAGAACTGTGAGATGAAAAATAGCAATCACCTTTTTAAATATTTTATTCAGTTGCGAAAACGGGCTCAATACTTTTGCCTAAAGGTATGGAAACTGAACAAACCTTTGCTGCTGGGCCGAATAAACCTCCACCAAAGGAACAGTTCACCTAAAAATTAAAATTGACTCACCCTCAGGCCATCCAAGATGTAGATGAGTTTGTTTTTTCATTAAGACAGATTTGAAGAAACTTAGGATCCTTTGCAGTGAATGGGTGCCGTCAGAATGAGAGTCCAAACTTCTGATAAAAGCATCACACACGCCTCTAGTCCATCAGTTAACATCTTGCGAAGTGTGAGTTTCTATTTCATTTCACAAGATGTTATTTGATGGACTAGAGTTGTGTGGATTATTTGTGAATTATTGTGATGTTTTTATCAGCTGTTTGGTGAACTCTCATTCTGACGGCACCCATTTACTGCAGAGGATCCTTTGGTGAGCAAGAGATGTGATGCTAAATTTCTCCAAATCTGTTCTGATGAAGAAACAAACTCGTCTACATCTTGGACGGCCTGAGAGTGAGTCAATGTTCAGAAAATGTTTCTTTTTGGGTGACCTATTCCTTTAAGAATAAGTTGATGGTGCCACATACAGTATATGGATCAATCCGAATGCTAGAATATATATCTAACAGCAAACGACGACCTACCAAACAACATCCACAGTCTAGTATTTCAATAAACAGGCCTGCCAACACTTTCCGGCATGGGCATGATTCAAAAAACACTTTTTTGTGAAATAATCACATTATGTTTTGGATCGATTGCAGCGTAAAATCCACTTAACATGATCTCTATTTGAAATCCGTTCTGACAGATGTTTTGTTGTTAAACAACTGTAAAACCCAAAGGATATGAAACGAACTACAGTGAGTACATTCGGCAGTAAAACATTTGTAATTGCAGGCACACATTATATTTTGAAAATACTGGCACAGGAGCTTAAAGTATTCAAAGAGAAATATAACAAATAATTTGAGAATATATTAGGAAAATAATCTGCATACCTAAAATTGCACGCACCCCACTGTACCTTTAAAGCAGACACGAGACGAACAAATAAACAGAACTCAGACGGATGACACACATTGGTTTCCCTGCTGGAGCGTTCTTGTGGTATGAGCGTCTGTGCGGGTCTTGGCAGGGACTGAGAGGTTCTCTCTCCATCTCATAGATGTAAATGCTTCCCTAGTTTCCAGCAGTGTCAGTGGTGCCCCACACACCTCTCTGGCCTAACGGCTGTGCATAATGTTGTGAAGGTCCAGATCTAGCAGCTTGACAGGCGCCGGTAAAAGTACATGTAGCCCAAGTCTTTAGGGGGCCTCTCTGACAAACATACTTTGTGGTCATTGTAAATCAGCCATCTAGGGAAGTAAAGTAAGGAAGACAAAAGATATCTGAGTTTGAGTTATATATACATATATATGAAGAGTTCAGATGCAAAACCAGCTAAAAGCCATCTCGGTCAAAAATGAGACGATACTGAGTGAATGCTCCTGACACATAGCATCCATCAAATAATTTTACTTCAAACTCGCTAAATTCCAGCCTCAGCCCAATCAGAAGTACCAGTACTAACATAGAAACCAATACAAAGTAGGCAGAAAGAAATGCTCATTTTAAAGAAAAACGTCAGATGGATTTAGAGGCTTTTGCATCTGAACTCTTCATACACACACACACACACACACACACACACGTATATATGCAATTTCACATTTTATAGTTATTCATGACATTTTTTTTCGTTAAAATTTTCCCCTAATAATTACATTTTCAAATAAAAAATGTACAATTATAAAATGTCAAAATCATTATGTTTTTGTAATAATTCAAATGTTAAATAATTAAATAATTTTACCATTTATAAATGGTTACAAATTATGAAAGTATAAATTTATAAAGTATTTGTCTAATAATATAATGTACAATTTATATTTTATATTTATCGTTTAAAAATTTGAATGTTATCATTTTAAACATTTATACTTTTTATTAACGAAAGTAAATATAAAATAGGAAAATGTACACTTTTTTAAACAAAAAATATATGTGAAAGTTATGGGAATTTTTTTTATATATATATAAAATTGTTTTTTATATATTTATATATATTTTAAATTACATAGTTTTCTTATCTTGATCATTTTAACATTTATAAATGTTTCAAAAACATTTATACTCGTTCACTTTCTTATAATTACATTTTTAGTTAACATTTAATTTTGTAATTTGAAAAATGTTTCATTTTATCTATGAATGTAATTATAGTTCAGGATATATATGTGTGTTGTGTGTGTATGTGTGCACACATTTACATTTATGGTTATTTAAATTTTTTTTCAATTAAATGTTTTTTCAATTAAATATCTCCTTGTAACTATAAATTATAAAATGTCTAAATCATTCAAATGTCAAATATTTTTGTATTTTAAATTATTTTAATAAAATGTATTAAAATTAATAAAATTAAATAAATTTACTATTTTATATCGATCATTTTAAAATGTAATTCATTTTTACAATTTAATTGTGTAATTTTAATTTTAAACATTTGTACTTTTTGTATTTATGAACGTAAATATAAAATATGTAAAATATGAAAATGTAATAACACATAAATATACTGTACATACAATATCGAATATAAACATAAAATAAAAAAATGTGTATGTGTGTATATATATATATATAATTTTTGTTTTTTTTTACAATTTTTTAAACAAAAGTTATATGTGAAACAGTTATACTTTTTTAAAAAAATGTTTAAAAAAATGTTTTTTTTTACATTTAAATACATTTTTATTTTATTGATCATTTTAACATTTATAAACATTTAAAACATTTTTAAAAAACTAATTTTTATTAAAATTAAATTTGTAATTTTAAACATTTTTAATTTATCTATGAATGTAAATGATATAAAATATGAAAATATATGATATATACAAATATACTGTACATACAATATATAATATAATTGTAAAATGTAAACAATTAAATTTATTATACTCTCATTGTCATTTTAGCATTTATAAATGTTTAACAAAAATGTATACTCATTCACTTTCTAAGAATGTAATTTTTTATATTTTCTTATGTTATACATCATCTGAAGAACAACGATTTTGTGCTTGCCGACAACAAACGATACTCTCTGCAATCAGTCCATCTACAATCAGTCTGATTGTAATCCACAAAGTGAAAATTTGTAAATGAATAACACATTATAATCAGCATACCTGCCCTCCTTTTTGATATGACACACATAATGGCCAGACATTGTGGATGCTCCCATGTGACTGATGAAGGCAAACAATTCGTAACCTTTGAGAAAGAAAAAAAACAACATCAGCATTGAAACATCAAACCAGCAATGTATGCAGACAGTGTAATCCTCAGTATGTGTTGACCGCTGTTTGTTATATTCACTCAGTATTCTGTAAGCACTTACGCCCAGGTCCGTCTCTGACACGGGGGCTAGACAGGTCCTGATCTGGAGACAGCGAGGAGTCACTGTGGGCATTGGCGTTTGAGAAGCTGTTATCGTTCGGCTCTGTGTCTGCCGTGTCTGACATAGCCTCGCTCTCGTCCTCACAGTCTGGGTGTGTGAATATCCAGTCAAGCGCGCGCTCCAAGTTGTTGTTCTATAGACAGACAAGAAGCAGAAAATGTGACCTCATGATATAGTAACTCATTGTTCATTCATCGACAAAATACTCTCATCACTTGAGAACAGAAGCTTTAACTACACAGAGCAGTTTTTGTAAGTTACTAACAGCCGAACGGGACAAAAAACACGGCGAGCTTTAATTTCACAAGAAAACACTGAACACCAAAATTATATCCTCAGGCAAAGAGCCATTTTTAAATTGCTCAGACTAGTCGAAAGTCCTTCATTTAACTGAGGTCATTCTAGCGTGGTCAAAAGACTCATTTAGGCATAGGCACTAATCTGAAATAGCGCCGTGATTCACTGCAAATGCCAGCACTGAAAGCAAATGTGGCCTGACGCCCTCATCTTTTCCTGGACAAATGTGAACGACGTAGGTTGAAGACGTCCACTTGTTACTGCGCTATTATTGGCTGCTTGAGAGCCTATTTATACACACACACACACACACACACACACACACACAGACATGAAAAACACCATCACAATGTCTACAACACAAAGAGAAATATTTAAGAAGAAGCAGGTCCTACTATGAAGGAATAATGTTTAAACACTCAACTAGATGTGTCGTCATGTGACAAGAAGATCTGAGAGGTTAGACTAGGTTATACAGTTTATTAAAACGGAACTGAAAACTAATATATGAAAATACGCTACCAGTCAAAAGTTTTTGAACAGTAAGATTTTGAATGTTTTTTTCTGCTTACCAATCCTGCATTTATTTGATCCAAAAGTACAGCAAAAACTGTAACATTTTAAAATATTTTTACTATTTAAAATAACTGTTTTTTATTTGAATATATTTTAAAATGTAATTTATTTCTGTGATCAAAGCTACATTTTCAGCATCATTACTCCAGTCTTCAGTGTCACATGATCATTCAGAAATCATTCTAATATGCTGATTTTCTGTTCAAGATTATTTATTAATTATTATTATTATTATTATCAATATTTAAAACAGTTGAGTACATTTTTTTCTGGATTCTTGTTTTTTTGGGGGAAAGAAATGACAGAAATTAATACTTTTATTTAGCAAGGATGCTATAAATTGATCAAAAGTGATGATAAAGACATTTGTTGTGTTACAAAAGATTTCTATTTCAAATAAATGATGTTCTTCTGAACTTTCTACTCATTAAAGAAACCTGAAGAAAAAAATCGCAGCTTTTTTAACATAATAATAATAATAATAAATGTTTATTGAACAGCAAATTAGAATGATTTCTGAAGGATCATGTAACTGGAGTAACGATGCTGAAAATTTAGCTTTGATTAAATTACATTTAATAAAACAATTATTTTAAATGGTAAAAATATTTCAAAATTTTACAGTTTTTTTTTTGCTGTATTTGGATCAAAATAAATGCAGGCTTTATGAGCAGAAAAGACTTCTTTAAAAAACATTAAAAATCATACTGTTCAAAAACCTTTGACTGGTAGTGTATTAAATGGGAAATTCTGGAGCTACTCATGTAAAACTATACAAAATGCACTTTTTTAAAGATGTTTATGAAAGATGTCTTGTATTCACTTATTGCATTTATTTGACAGTAATATTTAAAAATATCATATATTTTAAAATGTAATTTATTCCTGTGATGGCAATGCCAGATATTACTCTAGTCAGGCACATTTTTTAGGATAAATAGAAAGTTCAAAATATTTTTTTTTACATTTTAAATGTCTTAACATAATCAATTTAAAGTGCCCTTGCTAAATAAAACTATACATTTCTTTGAAATAAATGCACACACACACACACACACACACACACACACACAGTCAACAAAACAAGAAAGCCCAAAATGTACTTTCAGCAAACATTTAGTTACCAAGTCAATATTGTCTGAATAACAGCATGATCTCCAAATAACTTAAAATTAATACAAATCACATTTCCTTCAACTGTAAGCATTGTAAACAAACTTTCAATCCATTAAGGGAATGTGAAGGTTAGTCAAGTAGTTCAACAGAAGAGATGGCTTCTCCGATCTCACATGCTTGGTTGATGAGCAACAAGTGACAAAACTGATCCTGACATGCTGGAACATGTTTTTGCATCTGTGTACGTGACAGTATGATAATTAATTTCCAAGCCTAAGAATCTCAAACAATTAGCAGCAAGCAAAACATAAACATCCTACATACAGTGGGTCTAAAAGTGTACATCCCCCTTTCAGAATCATTAAAAACATTATTTTACTAAAATACAAGGGATTATACAAAATGCATGTTACTGTTTATTACTGACCTGAATAAGATATTTCATATATGTTTACATACAGTCCACAAGAGAGAATAATAGCTGAACTTATAAAAACTACCCAGTTTAAAAGTTTACATCCCCTTGATTCTTAATACTGTTTTTTTTACCTGAATGATCCACAGCTGTGTTTTTTGTTTGTTTGTTTAGTGATAATTGCTCATGAGTCCCTTGTTTGTCCTAAACACTTAAACTGCCTGTTCTTCTTCAGAAAAATCCTTCAGGTCCCACAAAGTCTTTGGTTTTTCACTATTTTTGTGTATTTAAACCCTTTCCAACAATGAGTGTATGATTTTTAAGATCCATCTTTTCACACTGAGGACAACTGAGGGACTCATATGCAACTATTACAGAAGGTTCAAACACTCACTGATGCTCCAGAAGGAAAAACGATGCATTAAGAGCAAGGGGTGAAAACTTTTGAACAGAATGGAGATGTGCATTTTTCTTATTTTGCCTAAATATCACTTTTTTTTTTTTATTTAATACTGCCCTTTAGAGGCTACAGAAGATAGCTGCATGCTTCCCAGAAGACAAAATAAGTTCAATTTACCCTGATATTCAAATTTAAAAAGTTTTCACTCCCTGGCTATTAAAGCATCGTTTTTTCCTTCTGGAGCACCGGGAGTGCTTGGACCTTCTGTAATAGTTGCATATGAGTCCCTCAGTTGTTCTCAGTGTGAAAAGATGGATCTCAAAATCATACAGTCATTGTTGGAAAGGGTTCAAATCCACAAAAATGCTGAAAAACCAAAGACTTTGTGGGACCTGAAGGATTTTTCTGAAGAACAACGGGCAGTTTAACTGTTCAGGACAAACAAGGGACTCATGAAAAACTATCACTAAACAAACAACCACAGCTGTGGATCATTCAGGTAACAAGGCAGAGTTAGAATCAAGGGGATGTAAACTTTTGAACCGGGTAATTTTTATAAATTCAACTATTATTTTCTCTTGTGGACTATATGTAAACATCTTTTATGTGAAATATCTTATTCAGGTCAGCACTAAATAAACAATAACATGCATTTTGTATGATCCCTCTTATTTTGCTAAAATAGCATTTTTCATTATTCTAAAAGGGGGGTGTAAACTTTTCACCTCAACTGTACTAAAATGTGTAATCTGCAAACAAATGACACTAGAACTTTTTATTGGAACAATCTTGATCCATTTTTTAAATCCAGCCATCTTTTTTTAGTGGATGTAGTCAGTTCCACTAAGGTTCATGCAGGTGTCCTAGAAGAGTAACGCAGGTGTAGTTTATCATAACGCAATGACATTTGAACATTTTTAAGTGTCAAAAAAAAGTTTTTGAGCCACTCTATGTGAAGCAGATGAGGCAGCACACTCACTGTGGCTTTGAGAGCTTGGATTGTGTGATGTCTGGGGAAGCCCATGGATGTGAGGATGGAGATGCTCTCTTCAGGAGGTCGGTTGTCCAGCGCACTGGTAGTAGGGAGGCTGGGGCTGGGCAGGTCTGGTTCCATGTAAGTGGGAATCGCCAGAGGCTCAGCAAAATCTACAGTTGGTTTCAAAAGAGACGTGAAAGTGAAGTCTTTTGTCACACATGTAGTGTTACTTCATTTAAAAGGATAGTTCACCCAAAAATGAAATTATGTCATTAATTACTCACTGTCATGACGTTCCAAACCCGTAAGACTTTCCTTCATCTTTGGAACGCAAGATATTTCTGTTGAAATCCGAAAGCTTTCTGACTCTGTCTTTGTGCACAAATGTATTCTTGTAGCATTATAAAATTAGGGTTGAACCACTGCTGTCACATGGACTATTTTAACGATGCCCTTACCTTTTTGGGCCTTGAACATGCTAGTTGCGATGCAGCGTCATCCAACAGCTCTCGGATATCATCTTAATTTGTGTTCCAAAGATGAACTAAGGTCTTAGGGG
The DNA here is from genome assembly GCA_019740295.1 of Labeo calbasu. Taxonomy (NCBI): domain Eukaryota; kingdom Metazoa; phylum Chordata; class Actinopteri; order Cypriniformes; family Cyprinidae; genus Labeo; species Labeo calbasu. Next base: position 8,693 of record JAHKKF010496749.1, on the reverse strand, counting down.
TTTGGAATGATATGAGCGTGAGAAATTAATGATAGAATTAAAATTTTTGGGTGAGCTAACCCTTTAAAATATCAAACAGACAACACCAGTAGCACATGGATGTACATTATGTGGTACTAAACATCCAAAATATTGCACGAAGAACATCAGATTCAGTCTAGTGTGTGGATTTATTCACCAAATGTGTAGAGAGGATGAAAATATCACACTCGCTGCTCTATTGAGATTACACAGATAAACCGGAAATTCAAATGAACACGAGCCATGTAATCCATTCCCTGTAGTCTGCAACTAATCCTTTAATGTTCAAGATCAAATGCTGTGCTCGCACACACAAAAGCACTGTATGACACCACCATGTTTGACCGATAGCAACTACAAACTGACCAACCTCAGTCTTATATGAACAAACATTATAATTAGAATTAAAGGCACTTCTGTGCAGCATGCATAACAACAGACTTGATATGCTGTAGAATCACAACACAGCATGACTTCAAGGTATACACAGTTGAGGTCAAAAGTTAACATACACCTTGCAGAATCTGCAAAATGTTCATTATTTTACCAAAATAAAAGATATACACAATACATCGTTTTGAATTTAGTACTGACCTGAATAAGATATTTCACATAAAAGACATTTACATATAGTCCACAAGAGAAAATAATAGTTGAATTTAAAAAAATGACCCCGTTCAAAAGTTTACATACGCTTGATTCTTAATACTGTTGTTACCTGAATGATCCACAGCTGTTTTTTTGTCTGTTTGGTTTGTTTTGGGGTTTTTTTGTTTAATGATAATTGTTCATGAGTTTGTCCTGAAATTAAACTGCCTGTTGTTCTACAGAAAAATCCTTGAGGTCCCACAAATTCTTTGGTTTTTCGTCAATTTTGTGTATTTGTACCCTTTCTAACGAGGACTATATGTATTTGAGATCCATCTTTTCACACTGAGGACAACTGAGGGACTCATAAGCAACTATAGCAGAAGGTTCAAACACTGTGATGAGTGATGCATTAAGAGCCGGGGGCGAAAACTTTTTGAATTTGAAGATCAGGCTAAATTTAACTTATTTTGTCTTCTGGGGAACATGGAAGTATCTTCTGTAGCTTCTGAAGGGCAGTACTATATGAAAAAAAATATTTAGGCAATATAAGAAAAATGTACACATCTTCATTCTGTTCAAAAATGTACACCCCTGGCTATTAATGCATCGTTTTTCCCTCTGGAGCATCAGTGAGTATTTGAACCTTCTGTAATAGTTGCGTATGAGTCCCTCAGTTGTCCTCAGTGTGAAAAGATGGATCTCAAAATCATACAGTAATAGTTGGAAATGGTTTAAATACACAAAAATGCTGCAAAAACAAAGAATTTGTGGGCTCTGAAGGATTTTTCTGAAGAACAGCAGACAGTTTAACTGTTCAGGACAAACAAGGGACTCATGAACAACTATTACTAAACAAAAACAAAAAAACAACAACTGTGAATCATTCAGGTAAGGACACAATTTTAGGAATCAAGCGTATGTAAACTTTTGAACAGGGTCATTTTTATAAATTCTACTATGATTTTCTCTTGCGGACTATATGTAAGGCAGAGCAGATCAAAATATTTTAACTTTTGTAAAAAGTTAAGATTTCTGCTTTCTTTAGACTAGCCATATATCACCTTCACAGTACTGAAGAATTAAGGTAAGTCTAAAAAAAAATCTGTGTATATTGCACACTATATTAATAACCACTGTCAGGAGCATCTATATAGGAACAGGCCCAGCTGTAGCTGTGGAGCAGACGTAAGCCGCACGAGTCTAGGAGATGCGAAGCTAATGGGGTTTGGACCGCTTGAGACTCTGCTCGTGTGTATGTCTGAGTCTGTTTATGATCTCAGGTGGCTGCTTAACTGGGGCAGGAAAGTGAGGAGAACAGAATTCCCAGCTCACAGGTGACGTTCAACTGTGAGGACTGTGTTTACTAGCCAGAAGTGCAATGATAAACAAGGGTGACTAGCAAGAGACTTGAAATACAGCCCTGAATATGCTCAACTAGAACATTTTGAGTCCAATAATATAAAGCACTTTAGATCTAAATTACATCTGGATTAATGACTTTGGCATGAATATTTCCCCATCATTGAAAATACGCAAGTCTTTACGTCACATGTATTCATCTTATAGCCTAGCTAAGTGACAAGCTCCAACATAAAATATTCCCCTGTGGCCAGAACCCAGATAATGAGCTTCACAAAGCACACCAGATTTTCTTGGTTTATTATCCTGAATGCAGCATAGACGACAGTTAAAATCTATGTTTGCTTTAAGCAAACGGTATGTATATCATCATAGGTCATAGGTGTGTTCTGAAAAAAAATATCTTTCATCTTGGTAGAAACTAGACTAATTAGGCAGATACTTCACATGGACATGGTTATGACCCAGATTTACATTAAATACAGGTAACAAGGGGCGTTTTCTCAAAAGCAGCAATGGTGGCAGTGCCTCTTCAAAATATTGGATGAGAAAAAATCTGTAGCACAAAAATAAAACAACACCAATAGTACATAATGTAATATTAAAGAGTGTATAAATCACTAGTTTTTCTTAAGAAACGTGCAACAGCAACACCACCAGGTAAAGTTATAGCAGGAGTCGGCGTCTCTCTCGCCTCCCCTGAGCCCACTGAGTTTTAACAGACCCCCTAAAGCGTACAGTGAGTTTGGTAGGGGGTAATTGAGAATGAATGGGAGAAAGTCAAATGAGAGGAGGCAATGCCTCCATTGCAATATGACTGGATATGACTGGTTGTGTTCAGCTGTGTGTTCGTGTCCGTTCCATGTTCACGAATCAGTCGGATTTAACAATATAATGGCGTTAATGGAAAGACTCATTTAAAAAAGTAAGTAAACAACTCAAACACTTGCACATAACCACTTTGTTACGTCAAAATAAGACTAAAAATAGCATGAAAACATGATCTGTGGGAGTTTTTTTAGTGAGTATCAGCTTGGTTAAATTTTGATTACATCTCTGTGTCTGTGACCCATATTTACAGACTAATATTTACTTTGAGGACTTTGCCTCCTCATTTCAGAACACTTCCGCACACCGTTTTACAAAATGTTCCTATAGAGTGCGATAGCCAGGTTCCAGAAGTAAAAATGCCATTCATTTTCTCCATAGGTAAACATAAAATATAAGACAAAAACCTTTAAAGACAGACCCATTGCAAACACTGATGTTGTTATTGTATGATACATGATTTTGTTAAAGCCACCAGTTTGCATTATTCCAAATTACGTTCGAAATAATCTGCAGCTAAAAAATACATTGCTTTACATCCCCGGTGAAAAACTGCATTACCCATGATGCTGTAAAGTGATTTCACCAATCAGAGCGTTGCAGCTTCGCCCATGTGGATGATTATCTCTCTCTCTCTCTCTCTCTCTCTCTATCTATATATCTATATGTATCTATCTATCTATCTATCTATATGCATATTTTGCAATAAATCATTTCTAATTTGGAGTCATAAAGCAGTTTAGAATCTTTGTCTTTTTGTCCTATTTAACTTTTTTGCTTAAAGGAGAATTTCACTTCCAGAACAGAAATTTACAGATAATGTCCTCACCCCCTTGTCATCCAAGATGTTCATGTCTTTCTTTCTTCAGTCCTAAAGAAATTATGTATTTTGAAGAAAACATTTCAGGATTTCTCTCCATATAATGAACATCTATGGTGCCCGTGAGTTTGAACTTCCAAAAAGCTGTTTAAAAGCAGCTTTAAAGGGCTCTGAACAATCCCAGCCGAGGGAGAATGGTCTTGTCTAGCAAAACGATCGGGTAATTTCTAAATTCTAAAAAAAATTGACAATTTATATACATTTCAACCTCAAATGCTCATCCTGTCTAGCTCTGCATAAACTCTGTGTATTCCGGGTTCAAGACAGTTAGGGTAGGTCGAAAAACTCCCATCTCATCTTCTCCTCCAACTTTAAAATAGTCCTACATTGCTCCAGAAGTATCGACCCAGTGTTTACAAAGTGAACACACAAAAAAGATCAAACGCCCTTTACAAAAAAAAGGTAAAACAGCGATGTAGGACAATTTTGAAGTTACCCTTTCGACGTACCCTCACTGTCCTGAACCAGAATACACAGAGTTCACACAGAGCTAGACAAGACGAGCATTTGAGTATATACGTATATAAATTGTAATTTTTTTTAGAAAATGACAGATCGTTTCGCTAGACAAGACATCATTTTGAGCCCTTTGAAGCTGCATTTAAACCGCATTTTGGAAGTTCAAACTCACGGGCACCATTAAAGTCCACAATATAGAGAGAAATCCTGAAATGTTTGCCTCAAAAAAACAGAATTTCTTTACAGCTGAAGAAAGAAAGACATGAACATCTTAGATAACATGGGGGTGAATAAATTATCTTTACATTTTTGTTCTGGAACTTCTCCTTTAAATGAGTTTGTAATATTTTGATTCACATGGTAGTTGTTGTGGTAACAAAGACTTTTTAAGAGTCCCTATGGAAAAAATGAATAGAAAAAAATTCTTATAGAACTGGAACCAGCGCCTTTGTAAAAGCGAGTAATTCACTAATTCAGCCCATTTATGACCATTTTTGCATATTGTTCGACCTACGCACTTCATACAGTAAAATGTATTTTCAACGTTTGAATTTACATACTTTTATATTATAAACATGTTTTGATTTTGTGTTGATTCACCATTTGATTTCCCATGAGGCCAAAAGCAAAACCAGCTGAGAATCACTTTGGTAAATACTGTTGTGAAACGGTGCTTGAGTTTTTGAAAGAATGTAAACTAGCTGGCTAATATGCAAATGACAGTAAGTTCATCTGAGTTAAATGTCTAAAATGTCTACAATGAAAGTGTTTCTTTCGAGGCAGCATGTAATTAGGTGACAGTGTCTTCTGCTCAATTAGACTTTCCCTCACACTTCACTTACAACAAAATGGCTACAACCTTTTAGCCAATGGAGCTAAAATGGCAGACACTTGAGTGTTTTCCCATTGATTACTAAACTATGTGACCAGAGCCATTAGAACAAACAAGAAGTTTAATACCATCCCAGCTGCATATTTTAAACCATAATGAATGTATATCATTTGCTATTTGCTATAATATCAAATTGCTACTATTATTATTTTAAGTAATGCTTTTACAGAGAACAAGCAAAAGACACAGGGGATATGCCTTTTGTTCAAAACGTGTCAGTTCAGTCAAGATACAAGGTCCTACCTGGCTCTTCCATGTGTGCTATTATCCAGTTAAAGGCCATCTCTGCCCCCATATTCCCAGTGTAGTACACTGCCTTCCGACAGGCTTCCAGAGGGAAACCCATCTCTGCCAGCTGCATCACGGATGATTCATCTATTTCTGGAGCTGGGGAACAGGTAAAGAGAATAGTGGCTTCAAATCAACATCAGCAGCCTTTAGCTAACAATAAATACACTCTAGTCCAAAAAAAAAAAGTAACTGACCATTTTACAAGACTTTTAATATTGTTCATCGAATATGTTATCTTGGAGTGCATGCATACAATTGTAAAAGTATTTTGTAATTTTGGAAATTTACAATCGAAGTGGTACTTACATTCCAAAGAGTTGTTTGTTGTACTGTCTGAATGCAAAAACAAGACTTAGTCAGGACAAAAGCAAAGCAGAATGCTAAATATCCAATTTTACTGCTGTGCTGTTTTCATTATATTTCACTATGTAATATTTTAATCTTTTTGTACATTGGCAAAAAACATTAAAATATTGACTATAAAAATGTTGTTGTTTTTTAAAAGAAGTTTCTTATGTTTTCAGTTTTAATGTTTTTAAAATGCAATTTATTCTTACGCCAAAGCTGATCCTTTATGATCCTTCAGAAATCATTCTAATATGCCACTTTGGTGCTCAAGCAACATTTTTTGGTATTATTAATTTTGACAGTTGTAGTTTTTTTTTTTTTTTTAATGAAAACCATGATACATTACTTCAGGATTCTGAAGATTGATGAATACAAAGCATTTATTTGAAATCCATTCAATTCATGCTTCCTAAAGAAATTAATTTCTATAAAAAAAACCATTTTGAATGGTAGTCTAAAGGTTCTCACCTCTGGTGTCTTCAGGAATGACAATGGGAGGTGTAAGGTCTGGCAGTTCCTCTTCTCCAGCCTGTAGCCCTGTGGCCCGAAGGCGATTCAAGTCCAGGAAATCGGGTACATCTACAGAAACATCTGCAGCACATAAAAAAGATTTTGAAGGAAATAATACTGATGCCAAAAAGGCATGTACTGTACATTGATACACTCAGAATAGACTCTCAGAGCAGATTCTGGGCATTATTCCTTTCCAAAAACACTGCCAATATTTTGCTGTCCACAGTACCAGTCTTTGATTCCAAAAATTTCTTATATAAAAAGACAGTGTTACAGTACCCTCTGCTGGACAAGGGAAAAGCTCTGCTGAGTAAACATAACACCTTGCAAACTGATAGTCTTTTGAAGCCAGCAATCGTGTTGCATTGCTCAACATGCATGACATGTGATGGTCTGAATTGCACAAGAGAGCATGTGATAGGCAGATGCAGATGACAAACAAGAACATGACATATCAGTAAATCTGTTTTGACAGGAGCTGGAGGTACAGAGAATCATTTTGTATATGCTTTGCAAACTTTTGTCAGCAGTGTGTTAATTTATCTACAATAATGTGAAATCTAATACACAACATCAAACTAAAAGCACTTAAAATTACACACCTAACTTTTTGGGCACCCAATCAACCCCAAATGTAAACTTCTTCATTTGGACGACCATGTACTCGGGGAAAGATGCGAAACGAGAAGTCCTGAGGAGAGAGAAAGATAGTATTATTTATAGCTGAGGTTTTCAACCTGTGTAGACTCAAAGACCCTCCCATCCAGACTTTTAGAAAAAGACATTATACACTTTATTATAACTTTCATTATTGTTAAATAACATTTTATAATGCAAATCATTAGTTAATACAGTAGTAGAGGTTGGAGTCTCTTATGCTCATCAAGCCTGTATTTATTTGTTAAAAATGGAGAAAAAAACGGTAATATTATGAAATATTATTGCAATTTCTAATATTGGTTTCCTATTTTAATATGCTTTAAAATATAATTTATTTCTGTGATGCAGCGCTGAATTTTCATCAGCCATTCACCAGTCGTCAGTGTCACATGATCTTTCAGAAATCATTCTAATATGCTGGTTTATCTAATGTGCTGCTTAATATCTTTTTGGAACCTGTGACACTTGTCTTTGATTCTTAAAATTGAACAGCATTTATTCAAAATATAAATATTTTCTAACAATCTTTTTAAACATTTAACACATCCTTGCTGAATAAAAGTATTAATTTCTTAAAAAAAGAAAAATTCTGACAACTGACGTTTGAATTGTAGTGTATACTGTAAAACAAAATTTATATTTTGAATAAACACAGTTCTAATCAGTTTCCAAAACTGATTATAAATCAGCATATGAAAATTATTTGTGACACTGAGGACTAAAGTAATTATGCTGAATACTCAGTTTTGCTTCACAGGAATAAATTATATTTCTAAGTATATTAAAACAGAAAACTGTTTATTTAAATTGCAATAATATTTCATAAAATTACATTTTTTATGTATTCTTGATCAAATAGATACAACATTGATGAGCATAAGAAAATTCTTTAAAAACATTAAAAATCTTACTGATCCCAAACTTTTCAACAGCTGTGTATATCAACATAATAAAAAACATAAAATTATTGTTATCAATATAAACCCCATGATATTCTCCAAACTTTGGAGAATGTGTTGCATGTCCTTCGAAGGTCTCAAAACCAGAATCTTGCTTACTTCACTCCGGCCGACTTGGCTTGCAGTGCAGAGCTCCAGAAGTCTGGAACATTCTCAGGCTCTGTAAAGGCTTGCAGACAGGCAGTGAAGGGGATTCGGGCTCTCACGGGTTCTGGAGGGGGCCGCATGTTCTCCTCAGCTTCCTTCCGCTTACTCTCATATGCTATTAGCTCCTCTGTACAAACGACAAAACCATACGCAATTGAAACACCATTAACACCGTCTTCCTGCACAATAGCTTATTTATAGTTAGCTTTAAAGTAAAATAAATTAAATTAAAATAAAATGTATTATAACCAAATCACCCGATTACATTAACTTTCATCAATTTTTAGAGTTAGGTCATGTAGAAATAGCTATTTAGATGTAATAACTACACAATTTAACTATTTTTGGTGCAGGAGCAATGTTTAACTCAGTTGTAGAAGGTATTACCTCTGTTGCTGGCAGCCTCTAAGGGTACAGGAAGCTGCATAAGGTAGTCCACTCGCTGTGTGTATCGCACCTTCTGTGTCTGACAGCACTGCACTCGCTCCTCAACCAAGAAGCGGAACACATCGCTGGGGTTCTCTGAGCCTGAACTGTTCCTCTGGAAATGGCAAAACACAATATCACCTATAGAAAGTTCTCTTCTGTTGGAGCTGTGGCACAGTGGGTAACACTGCATATTATATAGTTGAGGTCAAAAGTTTACACACACCTGGCAGAATATGCAAAATGTTAATTATTTTACCAAAATAAGAGGGATCATACAAAATGCATGTTGTTTTTTCATTTAGTACAGACCTGAATA
>JAHKKF010496748.1:0-17550 GCA_019740295.1 Labeo calbasu | reverse complement strand
ATATGATTTTAAGATTTTTTTACACTGAGGCCCATATTTTTTTTCATTTAGTACTGCCCTTCAAAACCTACAGAAGATACTTACATGTTTCCCAGAAGACAAAATAAGTTAAGTTTACCCTGATCAACAAATTCAAAAAGTTTTCTTAATGCATTGCGTTTCCTTCTGAAGCATCAGTGAGCGTTTGAACCTTCTGTAATAGTTGCATATGAGTCTCTCAGTTGTCCTCAGTGTGAAAAGATGGATCTCAAAATCAAATATATTATCATTTCAAAAGTACATGATGGAAAGTTTTTATTGCAGTTTTTGAACTCAGCATCACCAGATTAGATTAGCAGAATCAAGATGCAGGGCTGTTTTAGTCGCATTTTATGATTTAAATATAGCATTGTTTTTTCCCTGCTCTCAACGACTTTATCATAACAGACCAGCGGCCTGTTTTTGGGTCACAACCCACCAGTTGAGAACTACTGCAATAAAATTAAAACAAAAGTGGCTGTAGAAAAGCGTCTGCCAACAGCCAGAGCGAAACACCATGGATCTTACAAAACGAGCTGGACAAACCGATAACACAGTGACGGACGCCATGCCATGAGCGGACAAATGAGAACGGAGGTTCCGATAGGATATCTGAAATGCGAGCAGGACAGCTGTGAAGCTGTGAAACGCTGGAGCGTGGCTGTTAGAGATTGCGTGTAGTGTGGGAGAACGATTGTGGGCAGCGGATGGGCTTTTTTCAGCGCAATAATACAGGGATTTGTCAGGGGCAATGGTGATCACAAGAAAATGTGGCATGTTTTGTGTGTGTGTGCGTCTGCGTGCGTATGTTTGCTCATGTCAAGTGCTTTTCTGCGGATAGGATTTGATTACCAGACAGTTTGAGTCACAGTTCTGAGTCATTAGTTTCATTTGCCAGTCCTTCCATAAGAGCTCAGAAAACATGCGGTAAAAGGGCCCTCTCCTCTCTCGGCCTCTTTCTCTCATTTCCCAGCTCGTTTCTCTCTCCCCCTCTACCCTCGCTCTCTCTCTGGCGCTCTCTGCGCTCTCACACTCACTAACACCTCTACACGCCATTCCCTAAATGTTCCCCCAATGTTTCTACATGTTCCTGAGTGTTAATGCACATCAGTTAACAGCGTATCTGCTATCTGCCTGCTAAAATTGAAGCAAATCAAACCACTTGACACAGGACGTGATGTCAACTGTGGAAAAAAAGAGAAAAAGTGGAAAATTCTGTAATATTCTCACTGCTTATTTATAGTTGCACACCATCTGAGATCTGCTTTTTTGTTTGTTTTTATCTCTCTCAGATTTTCAGCTTTTATTACAGTTTTCCGTAATAAAATATTTGACCTGAGTCATTCAAATCAGTGCTTTATAAGTGCTTGTTTACTAAAAATTTCTTTGCCCAATTCTGTGTGACATAAATTTAAGCGTTACACCACTAATTGTTGCATGGTAGGGGAAAAACTGCATTATAAAAAGTGCTAAGCTACTGCTGTGCTACTGACAAAATGTAGTTCAGTTAGTAGCTGTAATGTACTAGAGGATACATTCTTACAATATCAGTTCAAATCTCATTAATGTCAATTACCAGGTGGCTGAGAATACTTGAGCTGTGCTGAGCAAGATTTTACAGTGCAGGTGTAAAGTTGGATGAATTGACTTAAATGGCCAGCTTTTTCAGCACTATAAGGTACCCTATAACATGTCTGATCCTAACACAATTATGCAGTTTAACTTCATTTTTAAAAGCAAAACTTTCATAAATATAAAAATAAATTCTGAGTAATTTGCAAGTAAAGCAGACTTTTACAAAAAATACTCCAGATTCACAAATGCTACGCATACACCTTTTTTTCTGTAAGAGTGGGGGTGGCCATTTGTAAATTTTATGGATTTGGCTTCAGGCCTCATCAGTGTCCAGCTATTTTTAGCTGTACAAAACAGCTTGTTATGCTGCTTGATATCACAAATTGGTGTGTATTGCCATGTTATTTTAATGTATTATCTTAATTATGAAACACACTGGTTTGTAGTGCAAACAGTTTTACCGCTTACTGCATGTTGTTATTTTTCTCATTATTTCCCTATCCACCTTATTCCAACACCCCATGATGCTTTTTTTTGGTTTGTTTGTTTTTTAAACTGGGTACAATGAGAGGACATTATTCTACTCACCCTTAACCGCTGAACATTAAAATGGCATTTGAAAGTGTAAATGCATAAATGAATTGCATAAATTCTTTCCATAGCAATACCGGACAGATGAAATATAACTGTAGTAATATATATCTGTATTATATAGTAACATGCATTGCCTTAATCAAAAATATTAATTAATTTAAGCATTGTGTGATACTATTTTAAAGTGATTTCCGTAATTTTGACAGATAATAAATAGTATTTAACTGTGAAAGAGACCTCAGGATTTGAGGAGAAAAACAAGATTTGCCGTGCATTCAAGGGAATTATTAATATATTGTTAATTAAATCAGGATAATATTGTCCTTTTTCATACTATTACAGCAAAATGCAAAGGGAAAAATATAAAATAATCATGAGGAAAAGAATTCAGCAACTGAAAAAGCTCTTGCCATAGATATTCTTGTTATAACGTGTCACGTTAAAATACCAAGCATTATGTTATTTTTGATGATGTCTAAAAATATTTGTCAAACAGACAAATAAGCTTTATTTGTAGGGCAACCTTATAATTTTAAATGACTTGTTTCAGTCTTTGTGAATGGAAGTGCCCCAAACCGGAAATGCCACCCATAATTCATAACGCTTGTCAGGAATGAAGTGGATGGCAGCTAATGAATCGGAAGTCTCATCCGTACGTCCATGTTAAAGAATTAGGTGGATACCACAGTTAGTAGTTAAACGTTTCTATGTTATTGAATTCGAATTATTGTAAATAGCGTGTGCATAAACGCTTATTCACAATTAGCTTAATCCTAGCCTCAGCATCAGACATCACGGCCATGGAACGTAAGGCACACTTAGCTGGAAACACTTCAGGAGTTTCAAAGTCGTCATCAGATTGGTTAGATTATACAGGATTTCCGGGAGATGCGTGTGTCGCGTTCTTTAACCTTCCACCTGGAAACAAAAATGCCATGCCATGTTTCCAACTGTGACGACGAGCGCCTATTAAGATCAGCTAAACGCTGGATTTTCAAAAGTTTGTGAAAAATGTAAAGAATCTTTAAAATACGTCAGAGAATTTTACACACCGGTCTGTTATTGTGGCGACATTTCCACGCCCCTAAACATGACGCAGCACAAAATGAAACGTGATTGGTTGCTGTACCTGTCAGTCATATGTCCTCTTGGGCGGGCCTTGGCCATTCAAAGCGGCCAAAGTTTCCAGACCTTCAGCCGTAAGTCCTGGCCTATAATTGAACTATGTAAATTATGTGACCATGAACGCAGTGAAATATTCTGCACTTCCTTCTCAGGTTTGGCTCCAGTATTGCTTAAATGCAAAAAAGGCTAATAGACTAAAAAAACCATTAAATTAACGTGTGTCCAACAAAGCGCTTTTAGCCAGCAGAAAAAAAATGCGAGGCGCTCTTCTAAAAACGGCCAGTTGATGGCGCTTGAGAACATTTTGGTAGCATAGCGTTTTTCTTAGTCGAGACACTTTGGTTGCTATGATCCACGGCGGTAACATATTAAAAGCATCTAATTTTGAAGAATATTACTGAATATGAAAATTAAGTAACCAGCGATATTAACTTCTCCATTGTTGTTTGGTTGATATACAAGTGGAATGTTTATGGTTGGTCACTGTAGTACTTGTCCCGCCCTTCTTCCATTGATTGGACAACTGGATAAAAAGTGACAGTGATGAGCGCTGTGTTTTACCCAAAGTTAAACAGTTATAGTTTAAAAAACCTGTGAAATATTAGTATTGCAGTGCATTAAAATTCAGTGTCATTAGTTTGCTAAAAAGAACACAGAATGTTTACGTCAAAAAGGCTTAACGAATGATTTACACAAAAGTTTGTTCTGCTGGTGTTTCATTAATGAGGCCCAAAGTGTGTAATATCTGTCCGTCTAGTCACACCAAATGAAATTGCATGAATAATTACTGTTTTCAAACAGGTTTCCAGAACACTCCATCTCTCTGTCATTTGTTGGCCAAAGTTTATCACATTTCATTACAACTTAAGTTACTTAATAATGTGGGAAATTAGGGCTTGATTTTGACCCAATGGATTTTTATTGAATTTTAATAATTCTATTAATATAATGTTTTCTTACACATGCAGCCTACATCAGCAGAACAGAAAAGAATTTTAAAAGTGGGAAAGCTTTTGATTGTGAAAACATTGTCATTGCCTTCAGAACAATGTACAGTGATGAACAATACAAAAACAGTGTTTAACTAGACAGAAGTTCGACTTTACTCTTCGATTTTCTATTGTGTGCAGACTCTTGCTTCCTGCTAAAGAGAATAGAATAGGTTGTGCTGCCTTATTTTAAATCAAAATTAGGACAAGCCTCCAAAGCCTCATTCTCTTCAAATCATAATCACTATAGGAAGAAAAGAAAAAAAAGCATTAACGTGACATGAAACTATAAAGTGTAGTGCATTTAAACATTTCTCTTTAATTAATAATGAAAATGACAACTTTGCAAACTCCTAGCTGGTTTCTTCACTCAAAAGCCTAATAGATTTTTTCTGGTCTTCATTATTTTTCCACATATTCATAATGTGATGTTACACTAGAGTGCCACCTCTAGCTCATTATGTTTATAATAGGCTTTTTTCGCAAGCGAACAACCTGTGAATAAGGCCGATGAATACGCCACCGGCTGCCCACAGATCGTACGCTAGAAACCAGAGCGAGAGTGCTGATTGAGGATAAGGTTTTGCTTTTTATAGCCGACTAAATGCAACACAGCAGCTGATCCCGGATCAGCTCGAATCTGATGCTTTATATAGGCTGTGATAGTGACAGACTGGAGTTATTATGCATGTGCAGTGTGTATGTCAGCTTGTGTTGATAAGGATCGCCGAGTGTGATTGCTATCAAAAACAATTGGACAAGAGTTAATTAGCTTTTCTTTTCACGGTTCCCATCGAAAGGATGGAAACCAAGCATGTTGTTCGCAGGACAGCACGCACGTACGCGCACACACGCACGCACGCATAGTACATCGAAGACTTTGTCCCGTCCCAGGTGTACAGGAGCTGCGTGTGGTTTGTCCTACTTCCTGTACAGTGTGACTGTACCTCGGATTGTGCGTGAGCATGTGTGTAACGTTGCGACAAACACTGACCCACTTCAATATGCTGTAATATAGTATACAAGCCCAGATAAGTTTGATCTTTTTCGAGAGAGCAGGAGCTCGGTTTTAATTATAACCCGAGAAGGGCAGAATTCAAATTTGCACCTTTTAGTTGCCAAGATCAATTAACACCCGTCCCCCAAAGTCAAAGTTTACCACGGGCAAGATCGGACACGAGAAGTGCTGCGTAAAGTGAGTTCATGCGCAATGCTGCCACTACATCACCAAAGTGATCTTGCACAAACGTTCGCAGGCAGACTTCTCTTAAGTGCGCTTGTGAGTGTGTTGCGCGTCGGACGCACGTCCCAGTTTTGGCACTGAGGCGAGTGTGTAGGAACCCAGCGCGTCCTCCTCTCTCTCCTCTAACCTCCTCACAGCGAGACGCACGATTCCACAGGATGCTTCACCATATGCTTCTCTTAACCACTGAGTTTGGGGTTTGGATGTAGGCGATCCATCGGGCGCAGAGCGAGTTCTGGATTTGGATGCTTCGCTGGCACGGCTTTGCGGGTGATGGTGAAGCGCGTTTTGCGCGCTGCCGCACGTTTCCTCGATCTTTCCTCGGGACGTTTGGCGAAGGGAAATGTGAAGAAGGCTTAAAGAATGGCATGTAAACATGGTTTCTGCCAAGAAGGAGATGGTGACTGCGATGTACCCCACTTCTATTTCCACTCTCCTCTACTTTCTGTGCGTGGCGGCTTGGTGAGTTCCAACTGGATGTGAGCGTTACGCATGGCATCTTTACGCCTCGAGGTTACAAACGACAAACCCGGGCGTTTTTGAACTGTTTGTGCTGTTGATTGATACGAAAAATAGGCGTTTGTTTCATGTGTGCGCAATGTTAAAATGCTTCAGTTTGCTCTGTGTTGTTTTTAGCATAAAGAGAATATCTGGACAGATCAGAAAGGATGAGAAATTATACCCGGAAAATTTCACACGCATTCTGGACCGACTTCTGGATGGATACGACAACAGGCTCCGACCTGGATTTGGGGGTACGTGCCAAAATCTCCACAATCATTTGGCCAAAAAAAGGCGAGAGCGAGCTCTCCAAATGTTGTGTTTTTACGCAGGTCGCATGCTGTTTACCAAGTGTTGTTTGTTTGGTGAGGGTTGGTGTCCTCTGAGGGGAGATGGAGGTGTAAGCCAACTCCAAATGTCCTTTTGCTGCCCACTTTCTTTCTCTCCTCTCCATGTATCTGTTAGATCGGTGCCGTTTGGTTGTTTAAGCGAGTTTGGTTATGTAATCTCTCCGAGAAAGCCGCTTAATGCACATTTTAAGTAGGAAGAGTACAGATGTTCGCTTTGTGTGCGTAAACCACTCACATTCCCCACGCTTTCGTATCGCGCATCAGCGTTTTAACCTGTTTTGCGAAGCAAAATGATTCGTTGCTGTGTAAGTGATGGTCAGCGCGACTCATTTCATCGTAGCTCTAGTTTCGAGTACAATAGCACGACAGATTTGACTGTGGTCATTGTGTTTGAAACTTCAGAATTAACCCTTTCGAGTGTGCTTGAAAGATTAGCCAACAAATTTAGATGTTAAACTTAACGTGTACGTAATACTTTATATTTTAATTACCAGCGTTATTAGATTATATAATACTTTAGAGATCATTAGTTAGTGTGCATGCAAATTGTTAAAAATTGAATATTTCAGCTAATATACATGAGCTAGTGATGTATTAATCATTACATAATATTAATTAATGACTTATTGATGAAAGTTACTATATAAAGAAAAACATCAAGACTTGCTGCAAACGTCACAGTTTCCGCTCTCCTCTTTTCCTCATTTTTTACACAAGAAATAAATAATAAAATCAAAGACTGTGGATCTCTATGCGTAATACCAGGATGTGATTGGAGCTCTGGGAATGAAGCTCTGGTTTTTTATGTAACTTTAGTGAAGAGGCAGAGAGCACATCTCTCCAAACAGAGCAGCACACCCACCTTCACATGACAAGAGCTCTCGAGCGGAGCTGGATCAGGCTGGAGGGGCTTGATCAGCTCTCAGCGAGATGGTGTGGGTTCACAGTTCTAGTAGGATCGCATGAGTTGCCCCTGCCAAAGAATGCAGTGCTTCAGAGATGATAGATATCAGGGCTCGGGCGCGTCTCTTATCACTGGCCTTGTTGTCGTTGTCTGATTGTTGTGCCACGAGGACTTGGGTTTGAAGAAATGCACTTTTCAAAATACGCTGTATTATGTAATGGTTCACCCAAAAATGAAAAATTCACTCTGATGTTGTTGCAAACTTGTTTTATTATTTCTGTGGAACGTAAAAGTAGCGAATAGGATTAATGGTGCATGTGACAAAAAAAGCACCATATGACTACTCCACTATATTTCGAAAGTCTTTAGAAATCAGTAGCTCAAGAGAAAGATTTTTTGCAAATGACAAGCTAAATTGTGAGTTTATGGCTTCAGATGACTTGGAACATAAAGCATGAGTCATATGGACTATTTTATGATACTTAAAATAGTTTTTTTGCTACTTTCTAGAACTTGACTAATGACACCACTGAAAAAAAAATGCTGTAGGATTTGCTTCGAAACAATTTTCACAAATATTTCTTCAGAAATTAATAGTAAATATCGCAACAAAGACACCGCAGGTAACACTGAATCAAATGTGAAATTTTGAAGTGGGAAGACTGAAATTGTATTTTCTTGTCAAATGTACTCCAGTAATCTTTGTTTCATTTACAGGTTAGAAAAAATATATTTTTTACGCTGCATGAACTGTTGTTATATTGAAAAAAAGCTGTGTGAAAATTTTCCTTCTGGGTTTCACTGATGAAATAACACGGTTTGGAACAACATTTTTGAAAATAAAGAAAGAAAGGAAGAAATATTGCTCAGTGGCTGCTCAAAAGACTGAGTTAAGTTCTCAGTTATGTTCAATTTAAATTTTAAATCTATATAAATAACCCAGTAGAAACAAACAAGACAAGTGGCATGCAGCAAGAGTATAGAGCTATAAAGTGAATGTGAAAAGCAGCTTCGTGTTCAAAGAATTTGGTGAGTTCATATTGTGGTCTTTTGGCAAATCTGAGCAGTTTGAGGCATGGTTGACATCTCTTTTGAATCTCTAGAGGAGATCTGAAAGCAAGAGACCCAAGAAACTTCTATTTACTCTTGAGTTTATTCTCATTTGTATAGGAGAAGCATTTGAGATATTAAAAAGATCTCTCTTTTGATTTTTGTGTGCTGTGGACTGAATGAGATTGTTCCTGTCTTTCATATTTCTGTAGGATTCATGGTTGTCAACTGTGAGAGATGCTCAGAGTGTCTGTTTAATGACAGATAATCCATTTTCTTGTGTTTGACTGAATGCACTTCAGTCTCAAGTGATTTACTCAAGCATCTATCAGAGAACCTCTAGAACATTAGGAGTTCAACCCTCACCAGTTCAGCCAATGAGACGCTTCGGTGATTAATCATGTGATTTAGAGCTTCGAGTGCCCGAGTCTGTTTTCTGTGACACGTTTGGTCTTTATTTGTTTATTTATTTATTTCATTTCTCTCCACAAGAATTTGTTAAAAGTATAAATGATAAATGGTTTCACTCAGAGAAAACTGAGAAAAGTTAAATCCCAACTGAGCCCTAATACACAATCCTGTTCACATTGTGCAGTATTTGCATGTTTTTAAGAAGAAATCTGCATAATCCGCCTCAGAATTGACTTTTCTTTTGGTTGATGTCACACCCAAGATGTAGACAAGTTTGTTTCTTCATTATAACAGATTTGGAGAAATTTAGCATTACGCCACTCGTTCACCAATGGATCCTTTGTAGTGAATGGGTGCCGTCAGAATAAGAGTCCAAACAGCTGATAAAAACATCACAATAATCCATAAGTAATCCGCATGACTCCAGTCAATCTATTAATGTCTTATTATGAAAACAGCATGTTTATAGACTAAAATATGAGTTCTCTATCTATAATATTGCTTTATACAATGAAAAAAAGTTGTTTCATCTGAATCAGATGAGAAATATGCAGAGGTCAAGCACCGTTTACAATTTTGGCCAGAAGCGACGGTATAAAGTTAAAAATCCCCAATGATGGATTTGTTTCTTATAAACAATCAGCTTTTGCTTCACAAGATGTTAGTTGATGGACTGGAGTCATGTGATGGCACCCATTCACTGCAGGGGATCTATTGGTGAGTGATGTAATGCTAAATTTCTCCAGATCTGTTCTGAAAAAACAAACTTATCTACATCTCAGATGGCCTGAGGGTGAATTTTCAACCAATTTATATCTTTGGGTGAACTATTCCTTTGATGTTAATACTGTAATACTGTAGGTAATGCATCGTTTCTAAAATGATAAGAGTAGTTATCTAATGCTGCGTAACATTGTCATAAAGGTTACACAGTATTAGGAATAATTACAGATTTTTTACTCCACAGCGACTCACGCATAGCTCTGATTCTCTTCTAATATGAAACGCACTTTACACCATCAAATAAATTCCTTATTGATCAAATCAAGTCCAGTCCAACATTTTTTTTTTCTCATTACGGAAGTCAAATGAGTTTAGAATGTGGATTCATGTTCATCTTGTGTTAATCTTTTTATTTCATTCGTAACACCTGGTTTTGGTCACATTCATAGATCTTTGCATTTCTTTGGGATGTATTTTTAGTTATAAGATGTTTAATGTAATTCTGATTTCTGTGTCTGACCAGGTCCAGTGACAGAAGTGAAGACAGATATTTACGTCACGAGTTTTGGCCCGGTTTCCGACGTGGAGATGGTGAGTATTCTGAGATGTTTATGATTATGTGTGAACGGGTTGGATTTGTGTGTGTACATGTATGTGTGCACGAGCAGCTGTTATGTAAGGTGTCATGTTCGTCCGTTGAGATATGATTACAATAAATAATTCAGGCAGCTTGCCATTTAGATCAATGCAAGGTGCAGTTATCTACTTAGTCAGAGTGAATCAAATACAGTGTGGTAGAGATTCAAAAAAATGTGATTGAATCAACAATTTCAGCAGGTATTTTCCCCTGAGAACAATATGACGTTCAGAACCTTGCACAAGAGCACAGCAGCACTAAATGTGACCAAACCTACAGTGTTTAGCTCAGATTGGTACCAGCCGTAGTAAAAATACACAAAAGGGCATTCTTAATGCATTTAACTTCCGTAATGTCATGTATTTCCAGGTGTGAAACTGTATATTCAGCTGCTCTTTCTGCAGTACACTAAAAAAAGGTGTAGAAGAACACTTTTCACTCAGAAATTATTACAAATAATTACAAAGAAACAGCATGTAAAACATTTAAATGTAATTTTGAAGTATAAATAAAAAAATTAAATGGTATTTTCTTGTAAAACATACTTCAATAAACATACTTCAATTTTTTACAGAGGATTTGATTGGCTCTTTAAAAAAATACAACAATATTATTGGTTAATGCAAATTTTCCCCGCCCATACAACCTTGATTGCATAGGAGAAAAGAATTTTTCTCTGATTTTCGCTTTTTGATTATGAAAATAAATGTTTTTTAGCAGAATAAAGTCAGCTGATTAATGGTGTAGAATACAATCAGAGACATTTCTTTAAAATGTAAATAAAGTTTTGATTTTATGATGTTTTTAAAAGTTACAAGGGAATGTTTTACAAGGAAATACAGTAATTATGGTTTATTTAGATTTTATGTTTTAAGAGGTACAGGGGATTTTTTTACAAGGAAATTCTGTCTTGGAGGCACTGGATTGAAAAAGCTTTTTGACTTCAGATTGCTTGGTATTTTAGTGAATCTGCAGTTTAAGACAGTTCTTTATTTATTTTTTTAAGTAAATAGGGTTCATTTTGAATTTATGTTGTTTTTAAGCAGTTAAGGGTTACAGAGGATTATTTACTAAAAAAATGATGAGAATTCATATTGAGAGTTTATATCAAGGGTTCATTTTGCTGTTATGTTTGTTTTGAAGGGGTTATTGGCGAATTTGGCAGGAGCACAGTTTATCGGCATAAGGAGGTGTTTGTTTAAATGTCTAGACTGTGTTTGTGCAAGATTATGGTGGATTTATTTTGCTTTTTTAATTGAGAAGTTGCTTTCTACAGAACCACTCTAATGAAGCGCACTGTCAGAAATAAGTCAGATGGATTTGCGTGCAGTTTTGACTGCTCTGTATCTGCGCTTTCTTCCAGGAGTACACCATGGACGTGTTCTTCCGCCAGACGTGGGTGGATAGGCGGTTGAAGTACGACGGCCCGGTGGAGATCCTCCGGCTAAACAACCTGATGGTGACCAAAGTCTGGACCCCCGACACGTTCTTCAGGAACGGCAAAAGATCTGTGGCTCACAACATGACGGCACCCAACAGACTCTTCCGAATCATGAAGAACGGCACGATCCTGTACACTATGAGGTACAGCACGTATCCGTCCAGTCCTGAGTCCGATTTACGCTGAAGAGACTTTGGCAGGCTGTGTTTGCTCGTGGGTGACCGTCGTTTTGCCAAGTAGGATGTGTTCCTGGATCATCTTTTGTTGGTCCTGCAACAACATTTGTGTTCAGTGGAAAATGGCAGGTTGACATGAATGTTGGTAAAGCCTCAAACGCCGCTCTAAGGCTAACACTACAATAGTAGTTGGATATTAGAAATGAATGTTGATCCAGGAACATGTCTTACTTGGTGTAAAGAACTTTTGTAGGCATTGCTGGACATCAAATACTTAATATTTCAACCATTTTATCTGTGTCTTTTTCTACAGGTTGACAATAATTGCAGAATGTCCAATGAGACTCGTCGATTTCCCGATGGATGGCCACTCCTGCCCTCTGAAGTTCGGCAGCTGTGAGGATTACACTTACACTTTATATATGTTGATTTTCTTTAATTTCACAGAACCCTAAAGCATGATTTAAGCCAGTATTTCAGAGTAAAAGAACATGGCAGTTTAAATGACGTGTTTGGAGTGAGGAGAAGAACATTACTTATGAAGCATTTTATGAAGAGCACTGAAATAATCCCTTCTTTAAAAATGGATTTCTCTCTCTCTTCACTGTCAGATGACTAAACAATTTATACAGGAAACAGAATTGCTAATTTAAGGGTTTCTTTTGTGTGTAGAGACCCTACATATTTAAAATTGAAGTTCATCTCAGTGTACTCCTAAAAGCTGACAAAATTCACTTTTAGCATGCAAATTTAAAATTCACAGACTTTCACTAGGAGAAACAACCAAAACTATAATTGGCTTGTTTGAATTTGCATCTTAGCAGTGTGTTGATACAACCACAATCCCCAAAAAACTCACTTATGAAGCCGTTTTGATTTTCTGTGCAGTATGACATCATATAGCTCAAGCCCCACCCATGACCGTTGACGGACTGTCCTGTTTTAGCATATTTCAGCCCTCAGCCAGTTGTATGCTGTCCGCTCTTTTCTCCGTGCTCGAGCAGCTGTAGCTACAACAATGTCTCGTAAGCAATGCAGGTGTTTTGTAGTTGGATTTTAAAGTGAACATACAGTTGATGTCAAAAGTTTCAGAATCATTAAAAATGTTAATTATTTTACCAAAATAAGAGTGATCATACAAAAATGCATGTTATTGTTTATTTAGTACTGAGCTGAATAAGATATTTCACATAGATGTGATACATATAGTCCACAAGATAAAAAAATAGTTGGGTTTATAAAAATGACCTGGTTCAAAAGTTAACATCCCCTTTATTTGTAATACTGTGTTGTTACCTGAATGATTCACAGCTGTGTTTTTTTGTTTAGTGATAGTTGTTCATGAGTCCCTTGTTTGTCCTGAACACTTTAACTGCCCGCTGTTCTTCAGAAAATCCATCAGGTCCCACAAATTCTTTGTTTTTCCTGCATTTCTGTGCATTTGAACCCTTTCCAACAATGACTGTATGATTTTGAGATCCATCTTTGCACACTGAGGACAACTGAGAGACTCATATGCAACTATTACAGAAGGTTCAAACACTCACTGATGCTCCAGAAGGAAAAACAATGCATTAAGAGTTGGGGGGTGAAAACTTTTGGAATTTGAAGATCAGGGTAAATTTTACTTATTTTGTCTTCTGGGAAACAGGTAACTATCTTCTGTATCCTCTGAAGGGCAGTACTAAATGAAAAAAATATGATATTTAGACAGAATTAGGAAACGGGTACACATCATCATTATGTTCAGAAGTTTTCACCCCTGGCTCGTAGTGCATGGTTTTTCTTTCTGGAGCATCAGTGAATGTTTGAACCTTTTGTAATAGTTGCATATGAGTCCCTCAGTTGTCCTCAGTGTGAAAAGATGGATCTCAAAATCATACGGCCATTGTTGAAAACAAAGTGTTCAAATACACAAAATTGCTGGAAAACAAAACAAAAAAAAATTGTGAACTTGAAGGATTTTTCTAAAAGAACAGCGGGCAGTTTAACTGTTAAGAACAAACAAGGGACTCATGAACAACTATCATTACAAAAAAAAAAAAAAAAACAGCTGTGGCTCATTCAGGTAACAACACAGTATTAAGAATCAAGGGATGTATTGTGGACTAGATGTGAACATCTTTTATGTGAAATATCTTATTCAGGTCAGTGCTAAATAAACAATAACATGCATTTTGTATGATCCCTCGTATTTTGGTAAAATAATGACAATTTTTAACGATTCTGAAAGGGGGATGTAAACTTTTGACCTCAACTGTAAGAGTCTTTATTTTCTCCCGACATCAGAGCCACTGAGGACGCGGTGGATTTATTTTGTTTTTAATGGTAATCCACCACCGAATACACAAAAAACAGATGAGAGGGCAGTAGCTCATTATCATTTAAAGAGTCATGCACCGAAATGGGTTGCAGTGAACAGAGCTGTTTTGACAAGGCAAAAAGGGTGTTGTTTTACACAACCGTTGAGGAATTTTAAACAAAGTATGACATTTCATGAAGACCCAACTTGTGGAAAATGGGCATCTGATGTTCACTTTAAATAGCAGGCAATATTCAGTGTACACTGCATAGAATGCAGTAAGCAGTAGGCTAGTGTTGCATTCTTAATATCTTTGAGTTTTTATAGTAACACAATATTGTTGCCCTGGCTGCTAGTTTAAACACTGAGTAGTTCTTCATCTAGAATTACTTTTTCATAGTTGGCTAAGCAAATGTAAACTCGTGGCGTTCATTCTTTTCTTTGGGAGAGAAAGAAATACATATATAAATATATACACAGTATATAAGCTACAAGTTTAATTTAAGAGTGAATACCTTAGAGGGTTGAAAACAGCTCTTCTCCACAAGGAGAAATTACTTTTTCCTCCAAGTGTGTAAATAGAGAGTTGGTTCATATTCTAAAAACTGAACAAAGAATCTCCATATCAGCAGGACTGTTCACGACAGTCGGTCAGCAAAAATGAAAACGAAAACGTGAAAAAAAAGTTCAGGAACAGAAAGAGAAATCTGAAAAGAAGGCGTAATCTCAAATGGGAATATGTGGCAGGTGGGTAGGGCTCTTTTATGGAGACTGCTGGAAGATCTGGAGATAAAATCAGTCCAGAGAGCTCCTGCTGGCGCATTGTGACATTGTGATGGAGGACGATCTCGGTGTTTTGGTTTTTTAGTGGTGGCTGCGCTAATGTGCTGACGGATATCTCGCTCTCTCTTCTTTGTCTTATACATCTTCCTGTTCTTTCTCTGGGCCGGAGGGGAAGCATCTAGACAGAGAGCTGTTCGTCCCCTGTAGAGCCGAGAAGGTCACCACAGCTTTTCCTCCTGCCCCGGGACAGCGCAGACCTATAACAGCTCTCGTTTTTATTTTACGCTCTTTCCTTTGCACTCTGATACAGTTTTCTGCTCCTCTCTATTGTCATGCCGTTCTCTTTCTTCTGTATTCATGTATTAGTGATGTTTGCTCGGGTTACTATCATTCGGGGGGTTAGTGATTTGAACAATACTAAACATTACTGTGTTATTCATTCTGCATCGAAATGAAACTGGAGTATGATTCTCAAAACACAGAGGCTGTGTTTTAATTAAATAAATATATGTGATGCGTGTTGTAGAGCGAAGTGCAGCACTGTGTTCAATTACACACGCAGCTTATGATCTGGTGTTTTCAGTCTTGCAGTTTGCAGTAAATGTTACCCCACTTACTCCACATATATGAACGCAACCATACGCTGTTCATCTTTCCAAACTTGTAATTAGAAGCATGCATCCACTGTATTTTTAACGTAAGAGCGGTGCGGCCGTTTGTAACTTGAATGTGCAAGGCTTTCTGTGTCATCCACTTCCAGTTATTTTTAGCTCATAACAGCCTGTTATGCTGCTTTATATTGCAAACTGGTTTGTAGTGTAAATAGTTTTGCGGTTTACTGCACTTCCTTACCCCCATACTTCTGCATTCTTGCACCACAGTTAAAATAAATAAATTAATTAATTAATTAGTTAATTAGTTAATTGCTTTAATATTTGAAAATGAAGAGATAAAGGCAGGCATAAATATTGGTATTGTAATTTTACAGCTGTAATGTAAATGAAATATTTACTATTATTATTATTAAATAATGCAAAACTTAAATATTAATTTTATTATTTTACAATGAAATATTACAATAGAAATA
Organism: Labeo calbasu; assembly: GCA_019740295.1. NCBI lineage: Eukaryota > Metazoa > Chordata > Actinopteri > Cypriniformes > Cyprinidae > Labeo > Labeo calbasu. The sequence goes on along the minus strand of JAHKKF010496748.1, from coordinate 1,641 downwards.
GGCCATATTTCTTTTGTTTAATATTTTAATTTAGTAATGTATTTTAATTTAGTAGTAAAATGCACAGAATACAGAATATAGCTGCGATTACCGGGATTCAAACGCTTAAGGCATTTTATCATATAAGGAAAAAGACATTACATATTATTTAGCAAGGCTTTACTCACTTAAATTAATGATTTAAAAAAGCATTTTTGGCAAATACAGGTCATTTACCATAACTGTTATAGCACCTGCTGTGGCCATTACATGCTTGTTTAGAAACACCTGTCGCATGTGCTCAAGTTTCGTGAAATTTTGAGTTTTCTTTTAGGCTTTATAGGATTTGGGGTAAATTTAGACAGGCCCCTTTATTATTTATTCATCTCTAATAAAATACATTTGTTCATTTTTTGTTCATGTTAGTGCATTTAACTAATGTTTACAAACTTGTCAGTTAGTAAATGCTGAAATTAACATTAACTAAGATTAATAAATGCTGTAAAGAACTGTTCATTCTTAGTTCGTGTTAACTAATGAGGTTAACTAATGCACATTATTGTAAAGTGTTGCCTAATTTTTATTTAAAAATAATAACATAAAATGAAATGCAAAACTCCTGACTGCATGAATTCCTTTTGAAATTACTGTTGTCATGAGTCTGATCCTGAGCGCCAGTCCGCTCGCCACCAGAGGTTGCCTTGCCATTTCACATTACACAGACTGTTGCACCACACCCCAGACTACATTTCCCATCATTCATTGCGCTGATGACACACACAGCTGTAACCAGTTAAGCACACTATATAAGCCTTGTACTTCTTCCTAGTTGTCAGTAAAGCTATGCAGATGGATCCGCCCGCTTCACACGTCTGTCGCGCCGTTACAGAATACTTAGCCACTAGGAAGAGGAAGTACAAGGCTTATATAGTGTGCTTTATTGGTGTGGTGCAACAGTCTGTGTAATGTGAAATGGCAAGGCGACCTCTGGTGGCGAGCGGATTGGCGGATTGGCGTAAGTTAAATACAACTGTATTTAACTTACTGATCACCTTAGAAACCATTTTATTTTAGAAATAATGATAACATACTGTTATATATATATTTTTTTAAACGTAAAGGAGAACTCCACTTCCAGAACAACAATTCACAAATAATTTACTCACCCCTTGGCTTGTCATCCAAGATGTTCAAGTCTTTCTGTCTTCAGTCGTGAAGAAATTATATTTTTAATTAAGACTTCATTGGTGCCCTGATTTTGAATTTCCAAAATTTTAAAATTCCAAAATTTTAGTTTAAATGCAGCTTCAAAGGGCTCTTAACGATCCTAGCTGAGGAAGAAGGGTCTTATCTAGCGAAACGATTGGTCATTTTTTTCTGAAAATAAAAAAAATTGTATACATTTTAAGCACGAAAGCTTGTGTAGCACAGGCTCTGGGATGCGCGTTCACATACTATTGAATCACGTCGAAAGGTCACGCGGAACGTAGGTGGAACCACAGACCCAGTGTTTACAAAGCGAACGCGCAAAGACTAAGAAAGTGCAAGTGAGTCAAATGATGTTTACAAACAAAAAGGTACAACAATGTCAGACGATTCTGAAGTTGTAGGAGAAAATAACATGGAGTTTTTCGACATACTCTACCTTTTTGAGCCGGAGTA
>JAHKKF010496743.1:0-14814 GCA_019740295.1 Labeo calbasu | reverse complement strand
ATTTACTTAAAAACGTTCATTCATAAACAAAACTGCTGTGTTTGAATGGAGATGCACAGCAGCTCAGTTGTGATTGTTTCAGACTATTTCTGATGACGAAATAGAGCTAAATCAGGCAATAGTGTTATATTATATATATTATATATATTAACTTGTTTATTAAACTGTTGTATTAAATCAATATCTCATTTACAAATATTACAAATATACAATTTTAGCTGTTTTTTTTTTTTTCAGCAGGGCTGCACAATGATTCTTTTATTTACACTCTCTCTACACTTTGTTTATGAATGGATTCGTCAGATATGTCTGTGATACATTATGCAGCGTTGCAAAAACACGTAGAAACTTTTGAAGCTCCCCTTAGCACAAACACAAATATGCTGATTGGGTGAGTTGCACTGGTGCTCCTAAATACTTTTCATATATTTCAACTATTTCACTGCAAATGCGACTGAAATGGTCACATTGTAAAGCCCTGTTCCAACACAAATTCATTAAGTGTTAATTAACCTCCATTTTATAAAACTTAAAAGGGAAACTTTAAGTAAATTGATGTTTACATTAAGTAAACAAAATTGGTAAAACTATAATAAGGTTAAAATAAATTAGGTCATGAACTAACAAACATTTTTTTCAGCTTTTTTGAATATACGATTGTTCAAGTTATGTTCATTCATAATGTATTACCTAATGTAAATTACTACAATTTAAAATGCTAAAACATATAGAGAGTGCTATTAACATTAACTTAGGGGTCATCGGATGCCCATTTTCCACAAGTTGATATGATTCTGTAGGGTCTTAATGAAAAGTCTCTAATATACTTTGATTAAAAATTCTCAGTGGTTTCGTAAAACAACACCCTTTTTACCTTGTCAAAATGAGTTCTGCAAAAATCATCTCATTCTAAGGGGTTGTTCCTTTAAATGCAAATGAGCTCTGCTCGCCTCGCCCCTCTCTACTCTCTGTGGAATGACGAGCCTGTTTACTTTAGCCGCATTTAGCCACGTTTAGCCGCTAAACTTCCCAACTACCACGTTATAAGGAAAGGCGATCGCAAAGATTCATAAAAAAAACGCGTATACACACTTCTGCTGTAAGTGAAGCTGGATCACGAATGATTCGCGCAAACATAGATGGATATATGTAGATCGGGAGGCGCATTCCATTCACAAACAAATGTAATCCACTGCATCTTCAGCGGCTCAGATGTCTGGAGTAAATGATGACCACTATGTTCATTATTACATGCAGCAACACTATTTAACAATCTAACTTACATCCCTGCTTCAGCATCGAAACAAGGAAGGTTACTGGACTGTGACAGCTGGTCTGAGGTAAGACGCTCATGTCAATCAACTATTGTGGGAGCGGCCTCTGTGGTTGTGACGCCACACCGACCCCAATGACCCCTTTAACACATGCTGTAAAAGTATGTTCATTTCAGGTATCTTAAGCTTGTAACTAACTAATGGCAACTAACTGAACCATAAAATGTTGCAAAATAAAAACAAAATAAGAAAGAAAGAAATGCTAGAGCAAAACCATAAACTATTTTGGTACTGTGTTGGGTCGCCACTTGATGTCAAAATCCTGAAGCAAAACCAGTTGAGAACCACTGAACTAGAGATAAATCAGCAGGGTGGGATGTGGAGATGAAATGAGGGGAGGCAGAAAGAGCAAAAGCGAGGGTGATCCGTTGCGATCTTTCAAGGGAAAAATGCTACACTGGCTGAAGTGTTTGAGCCCGGCAGCACAGGCCCCTCAGAAAGCCGAGTCCCCTTTCACCATCTCCACTTTCTCTTTCATTCGCTCTCCCCCCTCATCTACTTCTGTCTGTCTGGAATAGATTGGTTATGATTCCTTTTTGCTGCAGGCGGGAGAGCCGGTCTCCTCAACCGTACCTTACAAGCACACATACACACACACACACAATCACATTTTCACTCCTCTACATTCTCCATTATCACTTACATATACACAGCCTTAGAGAAGACAGAGCTGTAATATCTTTGCAGGCTGTTCTCTCTCTCTCTCTTTCTCTCGCTCAGAAACATGAGTTCAGCCTATAAAAGAGAAGGCCTCGGGCTGCAGATGCTGAATTTAAACTGGACACAACTATGAAATCCTCAATCATCCAGAAACGAGAACAAAGAACCTGCAATTGGAGAGTTTTGTGCTATACGTTGTGTGTGTGTCTTTAAGGAGGGGCTAGTCGTACGGCTGTTGAAAAGTCGGATAAATGAAAATCTCGTCTGGCTGTGTTGTGTGGAAAGGCCTTGAACTCACTGTGTGAGTGTGTCCAAAGCAGCGTCTTCCTGAATTTCTATCACTTAGACATTCGCTAACCATCTAGGAGACATTAGCCACAACCCAGGCGCGCTCTCCTTTCAGCAGATGTTAATGTGCTTTTATGCTAGCTCTGAGCGTGAGGGGAATTGGGTTAGGGCGAGTACTGCGGGCGGCTGAAGCGTTGCTTGGATCTGCACTTAGCGGTTCACAGCTAGCTCTCTGTGGGGCTTTAGCCTAGCACTTACACAAGTCTCACTCGTTCCGCTACATAGGTACCACCCGCCTTTCCACGGCAGTCAGATTGCATACCGCTTCTTTGCAAATTAGCCACAAACATGACTGTTTTAATGTGAAATGGAGATGTTTTTAATGTGCTCTGTGGCAGATTCAGGAAGAGTCCTCGAGCGCAGCTAATCTCCTGCATTAGCATGGCACTTCCACACTTCCACCTTTAATAATACATGTTATATTAAATGGAGGAGGCTAAGAAACCCTCCCTCGTGTCCTCTTTTCCCTTGACCTCGGACGAGACTGAACGGTTTCCAGTGATCTCTCTTTCTCTCTCTCTCTAAGAACTGAAAAAAGAAAGATTTTCCTAAGAGTAAAGAGGTAGTGGTTTGCTTTGTTCACATCTGGCAGAGTCTGGCTTTAATCCCGCTCAACACACAGGATGAGAGAGCAGTGGATTATGGGAGGAATAATCTGCACTTAGATTTTGAGCCTTCCAGATTTGAACTTGAATTCGTCTGATGTGACTAAAGCTCAGCGGCGCAGCTGTTCAAGGAAAGACAAGGAAATGTTTTTTAACGATAGATGGAAAATAGTCTTTCAAGATTTCAGATTATACAAAAGTAATGCAATACAAAGATTTCTAAATACCATAGAGTAAGTTTGCCAGAAAATGTGATTTTTGCAAGATCCCGGGAGGTCAATACAATAGTTAAATCCTTATATGGAAGACAAAAGCTTTTCAGACACAATTCATCTGAAAAGTCAAAGGGTCATGAATACTGACTTTATCAGAAAATATCAAATATAAAGGATTATTAAAGTATTCTTATTTTAGAGGACCATGACCCTCAATCAGGGGCAGCAGTCGAGAAAAGAAAAAAACTAATAAAACCAAGCTATAAAAATGCAACATCAAATATGTAAAATCATAGTACAAAATGTCAACACACTGTGCCGGAAAAAAATAATAAATAAATAAATAAAAATGATACAAATCTACATACGATTTTTATACTAGCAAAAATGTGCCAATATTATATTATGCTTACTGCATATTTTGATTTTACAAGTAATATTTTTATTTGACCTCTATTAGTTATTTTGGGGTATTTCACAACAAGCATTACCATGACACTCACATTACAAGTCTTGTCTACTCAGATTTTACAGGTAACACAGAAGTCTTTTGACTAATGGTTTGTTACCACCACCAAACACCAGCGTCCAACAGTTGTTGGATTTTGTTGAATCAGTATGTTAATCGTGTTTGCATTTGTTTGCTTCTGTTTTCACTGACTGAACATGTTTAATTGGGTCTTGGGAAATGTTTGCACAGTCTGGTGTGATTTTCCAACAAACCTTTGACATAATAAGACTTTATTGCTAACCACTGCTTAGATGACGTGGCACAAAAAGTATCCTTGTCAACTCTATAGAAATGAATGTCCATTGAAATGCAAAGCGGAAAAAAGCAAAGCAAACCAAAGCATATCAAAGCAAAGCAAATAGCAAAAAATAAACAACAACAAAACAAATCAAAAAAAAAAAAAAAAAAGAAAGAAACGGAAGCAAATCAAAGCTAAACAAAAATAAACAAAAGCAAATCAAAGCTAAACAAAGCAAAACGCAAAACAAACCCAAGCATATCAAAAAAACAAAGTAAACAAAGCAAAGCACACCAAGAAAAAAACTAGACAAAAGCACAGCAAAACAAATCAAACAAAAAACTAAACAGAAGCAAATTAAAACCCAAAAAAAGCAAACGAAAAACTAGACAAAAGCAAATCAAAGCTAAACAAAGCAAAGTGAAAAAAGTAAAGCAAACAAAAGCAAAATAAAATAAAAAGCAGAGCAAAGAAAAAAATAAACAAAAGCTAAACAAAGCAAACAAAAAATAAAGGTAAATCAAAGCTAAACAACGAAACAGAAGCAAATTAAAAAAAGTAAGGCAAACAAAAACTAGACAAATGCTAATCAAAGCTAAACAAAGCAAACAAAAAATAAAGGCAAATCAAAGCTAAACAAAGCAAAGTAAAAAAAAAAAACTATCAAAACAAAGCAAAAAGCAAAACAAACCAAGCATATCAAAGAAAAGCTAAATAAAAAGCTAAAACTAGCTAAAAGCTAAAAAGTTAAACAAAGCAAAGCACAGCAAAGAAAAAAAATCTAAACAGAAAAAAAAAACTAAACAGAAGCAAATCAAAGCTAAACCAAGCAAAACAAAAACTAGACAAAAGCAAATCAAAGCTAAACAAAGCAAACAAAAACTATCAAAACAAACCAAATCATATTAAGGAAAAACAAAATTAAAAGCAAAGTTAAACAAAGCGAAGCAAATAAAAACTAAACAAAAGCACTGCAGTGCTCGGGCCCTAAAAAACTAAACAAGCAAATCAAACCAAACAAAAACTAAACAAAAGCAAACTAAAGCTGAACAAAGCAAAACAAACAAAAAAACTAAAAAAAAAACTATCAAAACAAAAAGCAATAAATAAATAAACAAATAAATAAAAATAAAGAATATAATTATCTTTTGATGAGACACAACGTTAGTAAACACATTAAAAAAGTGTTTTACAAAAAGATTTTTGTCCGTAGCTTCATCCACAGTCTACTCCTTTTCAGTCACCATTATTAAAGCAGAACAACTAAATGCATAAATGCATGTCAATCCATCCATTTTCCAAACCTTGTCCTATAGGGTCACCAGGATGCTGGAGCCCATCTCAGCATCTCGGACCATAGATAGGAAACCATCCTGGACGGATGACCAGTCCATTACAAAAGCTAACGCACCCAGACATTCACACCTACAGACAATTTAGCATATCCAACATACCTTGAGGAAACCCACACCAAACTCTGCCCCATTAATACACGTTTGTTAATACAAATGTGTGTACAGATTGTTTGCTGTGGAAATACAAATCAGCATTAACACCCCACTAATAAAATCACAATCTCATGCATATTAATGCACAAGAAAGAAACCATTGGCTGATTTCCAGCTGACCAAAAGCAGGCTGTGTTAGCATAACCAGAGGGAAACTACAGGCGTAAACCATTTCACGCTTAGGCAGGGTGTCTAACAAGAAGAAAGATGCATCCAAATGAATACAGATCCCTTGAAGAAAAGAAGACGAGGCAGGGAGTGAATGAGAAATGCTGATGAATGCAGTTATCGTGTTTGTGTGTGTGTGTTAGTTAGCTCATTGTACTCACTCTTGAGAATGATTACACTTAAAGACACTAATGATGTTCTCTTTCTATGCCACCAGACAATGCAATTAGCATCAAATCAATGTTTCTCATCCCTGAAAGTCATTACGCCCTTAACTTTTTTTCTGTTATCCTCTCTTTATTTCTAGTGCTCTTTTGTATGTGTAAGAGAAGTTGTGCATTTTTTTCCTGATCTCAAAGATGCAATATGCATGAAGTATTGGGTGTACAGCTACGAAATGCCTGGAAAAAGTCCGCATTTGACAGGCTTTCAAATTATACATGCAGTATTTAGTACATTTCCAAGAAATGCCTAGAGAAAGAGTGTGTTTGTGACAAAGTTTTGGGTTTTAAGTCCCACGCAGGTTTTAATGGACAAGACACATCAGAAGAACTACTCTTCGCGAAATCTCACGATAAACAAGAGCGTGCCGCACAACATGATGTAAAGCTACAATCTAGCCGGCAGCTTTGTGGCATCCGTATGAAGTCGGTAGAGAACGAGACGAAAGCGTGGACAGGAAAAAGAGAACGAAAGAAGTGTAGGGAGAGCAATCACATTCTGAAGCCTTGATCAGAGGACTTTGCTGCCACATCCTGCTGGTAACTTGCGTACATATGGTCAAAAAACATCCCTCCAGCTCATGGTTGCCATGGCGACGCGACTCCGCTCACAGTACGTCCGCATGAGACATACAGTGTGAATGTATTCTGAAACAGGTACTCATTTAGTCTGGAACGAACATCAGACTAACATGTGCATGCGTGCCTCGGCGTGCACAGACACACAGACGCATGGCACTCCAATTATCACACTTCACATTTGCTCATCAAAAAATTGCAGCTGAGCTAAAGAGGGGTAAGGGGTTTAAAAAAAGAAAATCATTTTGCTCCATCGTCAGGGGCGTGTCAGTATTGGCTGTCTGCTATTGGATTGGCCACTGCAGATGTCACTTCAAAATTCTAAATTGTGATTGGCTATCAAGTCAGATGCAGAACCTCTTTAGTTTAAATTATAACTGAGACCACTGTCATTTGCACTGCATTGTCACATTTGTGATCCAGAAGTGCACCCTTGGCCTGTGAAAGTCAAGGAGGCTTGAAGTAATCAGATGTGGGAGCGCGACTCTATAAATAATGATTACGTCCATCGCAGGCACTGTGATAATGTGTTAAGTGGAACATGACACCGAGTACTATGATCATCTGTTTTCTCCTTGACATGGTCAGACGTGTCACATCACCTCATATCTGGTTATATTCTGCATGTTATGCTTTGAGTTCAAAAGAAATGTCTGGAATATTTACTGTCTACACAATAACGTGTTACTGGAGGAAGTGTTAACGCAAGTCTGAACTGAAGTTTAAACTGAATTGATACGAAACCTAAATGTAAATTAATTGATAATAAATGTAATTAATAAATAATATAGAAACAATATAAAATATTATATGAAATTTGTATATTACAATTAAAATTATTATTGTTATTATTAATGCTAATTAAGTTATGATTCTTGAACATTATTTTTAAATTTGGCTAATCAACTAAACTGACACTAAACCTGAATATAAAGTAAGCGATAATAAAACAATTAATATTTATTAAATATAACATTTAATATAAAAAAGAAAACTAAATTTTCAGTGAAATGTCAATATTATAATGAAATTATTATTATTATTAATGTGAATCGAGTTATGCTCTTTGAACATTATTTTTAACAGTTTGCTAATCAATGAAATGGATACCAAAAAATTATATAAAATAATAAAAATACAGATTTAAATATAATATTTAATATAAAAAACTCAATTTTCAACTAGACTTTTACTTTTTTACATAAATAATAAAGAACAATCTAAAATATTATATGAAAATTAATAATATTATGAAATAATAATAATAATAATTATTATTATTATTATTATTATTATTATTATTATTACAACAATAATAATAATGTGAATTGAGTTATGTTCTTTGAACTTTATTTTTAACAGCTGGCTAATCAACTGAAATACTAAAGATAAAATAACTGATAATTATTTTTAAAAAACGTAATTTTCAGCTACACTTTAATTTTTCATATAAATAATAAAGAACAATATAAAATATTACATGAAATTAATATTATAATAAAAATATTATTATTATTAGTAGTAGTAGTAGTAGTAGTAGTAGTAGTAGTAGTGATGTGAACTGAGTTATGCTCTTGGAATATTATTTTTAACAGTTGTCCAAACAATTGAATCAATACTGAAAAAAAAAGAAAAGAAAGAAAATACAGATTTCACTTTTCAACTTTTTTTCAACTTATTATCATTATTAATATTATTATTATCATTATCATTATCATATTCTTTTTAATTATTATTTTTTTTAATTATTATTATTATTGTTGTTGATCAGCTGAACTGATACTAAACCTAAATGCATTAAAATACAGATTTATTAAAGAAAAGACTGAAAATGTATTAAGAGATACTGAATACTCAATACTCATATATGTAACAATATATATTATAAATACAAATGTAATTTTAAATAATTTATAAACTAAAAGGAAAATAAAAAAATAATATATTTTACTTATAATATAAAAACAATATACAGTTGTTAACGTGATTGGTAACACTTTACAATAAGGTTAATAGTTAACTACTTTAGTTAGCATGAACTAAGAATGAACAATACTTCTCCAGCATTTATTAAAGTTAGTTCATGTTAATGTCAACATTTACTAATGTGTTATTAAAATCACAAGTTGTGTTTATGAACTAACATGAACTAACAATGAACGACTGTACTTTCATTAACTAACGTTAACAAATGCTGTAATAAATATATTGTGCATTGTCCATACTAAACATTAACTAAAGGAACCTTAATGTAAAGTGTTACCATTGGTATTATACAATATAACATAATAATATAATTAGTGAATGAGTCTATTCCACACATGGACCACCCCAGTCATAAAATCCAGACACTTCACTGGCTTCATCGCATTTCTATTGTAACAAATTTGAAAGAGACAAATGGCTTGGGCCTTGAGTCCAACGCTGCAACATTATAGAGTGGCATTTGGAGAGAAGACTGAAAACCAAACTGGGCCAAAAGCCTCCTCAGAGCTTCATTTCTGGATTCTGACTGTTTGCGTTGACGTCCAATGGCAAATCTGAGACCATTCAAACTAAAGACCTCATCTGCCCAGCCGTGATGGTCTGACACACCAAAAATCTCTCAGCCAATGAAATCACACGAGCGGGAGCTTTCCAGCAAAGTAGTTGTCTTGAATATCTATGCTAGAAATATTAAAGGGCTCGTAATGACATTACAATTTCAAGCAAATCAGAGTTATAGCCCCGCGCTGTGTGCACAGATTTGCCGCTTTTATCTTAGATTGAACACATATCGTTTTCTCAGCGTGACACAATGAACAGTTCTGCTCTTCGTGCGAGAGGGTAATGTTACGCAGATATCATCGCAGCCTAATGAATCAGCGCAGTTCAGCTGAGGTCTCCTCCTGCCTGTATATTTGCGGCGGTTTGTGTGTGTTGGAGTGTTTTGAGGCTTGTTTATGATCGCAGCATGAAAACAGCCATGTTCTGCATTTCCCCGCTGCTACTTAAACTCATCTCGGTGGGTCTGAGACCTGAATTTAAAAAAGAGTCTCAAAGTAAGCACAGTGCAGAAGCCTGTGAGTCGTTCCCTGCAGCTAGGAAAAAATAAAAAGAGAGCTCGCAGACCTGAAATAGTAATTGTTGTTTACCCAACAAAAGCTGTTTTGTTAATAGCATGTCCGGATGAATTAAGAGTTTGGCTACGGATGGTGAGACTCTCTTTGTCCCTCAGGGAGGGTTGCCAAAACTGACCCACCATTGCTAAGATTACATGCACTGGAAATCTTTTTATAAATATCTTGTTATAAGGTAGCAATACATACAAACAATTTACACAGCAATTTGTTTCATGAATGAGCATTTTGTCCACAGGAAATATGAGCCAAGATGCATTTTCAAGCATTTTTCAGCTACATGATTGACACCCAGGTTCACAGCGTAACTGTTCCTCACGGTCTCATTTTCATTGCCATCACTGAATATTGCATCTGTGGTGTATGACTGAAAACTACTGCTGTTTCACAATGCCTTTGCTTTTTAAAAATCTTTTTGGAGTGAGGGAAAAATGGAACGATATTGAATCTATCAATCAACGGAGAACCAATGGAAAAGAAATGTCAAAAAATCTGAGCCATTCTGAAATGTGAGATATCAGAAAGGAGAAGTGCAATCTTTAAAAAGGGACAAGTAAAAGTACGTGTAATATAAGAAATTGGACAGATAGGCAGAAAGACAAAAAGAATTTAAGAATCAATACTGCTTCCTCAAAATGAAATTGATTAAAATCAATTAATCAAAACTGTCAACCCTGCCTTTATATGTATGTGACCCTGGACCACAAATCCAGTCTTAAAGGAACACTCCACTTTTTTGAAAATAGGTTCATTTTCCAACTCCAACAGTTGAGTTTTACCGTTTTCGAATCCATTCCATTTCCATCCGATCTCCGGGTCTCACTTTTAGCATAGCTTAGCATAGATCGTTGAATCAGATTAGACCGCTAGCATCTCGCTCAAAAATGACCAAAGTGTCTCGATATTCTTCCTATTTAAAACTTGCAATTTCTTATTTAAAACTCTGCTATTTTTTGACAGAAAATGAAAAGCTGTGATTTTCTAGGTCAATATGGCTAGGAACTATACTCTCATTTTGGCGTAATAATCAAGGAACTTTGCTGCCGTACCATGGGTGCAGTAGGCGCAATGATATTACGCAGTCGTCAACTCTGCCGGCTGCAACTCTGCATCTACACAAACTTAGTGCCGGTCACTTTCAGGCGCTGCGTAATATCATTGCGCCTGGTGCACCCATGCTACGGCAGCAAAGTTCCTTGATTATTACGTCGGAATGAGAGTATAGTTCCTAGCCATATCAGCCTAGAAAATCGCAACTTTTCATTTTCTGTCGGTCTTAGTACATGATGTAACTACAGAAGAGTCAAGTTTTAAATAGGAAAAATATTGTCATTATATATGGTAATTTTTGAGCAAGATGTTATTGGTCTAATCAGATTCAGATCTATGCTAAGCTATGCTAAAAGTGCGACCACCAGACCCGAAGATCGGCTGAATGAATTTGAAAACGATAAAACTCAACTGTTTAACTCTAGGGGAGTTAGACAATGAGCCTATTTTCCAAAAAAAAAAAAAAAAAAAGGAGTGTCCTTTAAGTAGCACAGGTATATTTGTAGCAATAGCCAACATGGGTAAAAATTATCGATTTCGATAATTTTAAGTACCCAATTACATGGCAGCAACTCAGTGCATTTAGGCATGTAGACATGGTCAAGATGACCTGCTAAAGTTCATATAGAGCATCAAAATGGGGAAGAAAGGTGACCATCTCTAGAGTGTGCAGAGAATGATCTGAAAAATAGGAAATATCCAGTGAGCAACAGTTTTGTGGGTGAAAATGCCTTGTTGATGTCAGAGGTCAGAGGAAAATGGCCAGACTGGTTCAAGCTAATAGAAAAGCAACAGTAACTCAAATAACCACTCGTTACAACTGAGGTACACTGAAGAGCGAAATTTGAAGCAGATGGGCTACAGCAGCAAAAGATCACACTGGGTGCCAATCCTGTCAGCTAAGAAAATGAAACGAGGCTACAATTCACCCAGGATCACCAAACTTGCACAAAAAAGATCGTAAAAAGGTTGCCTGGTCTGATGAGTCTCGATTTCTGCTGTGTCATTCAGATAGTAGGGTCAGAATTTGGCATAAACAACATGAAAGAATTGATCCGTCCTGTCTTGTATCAATGGTTCAGGCTGGTGATGATGGTGTAATGATGTGGGGGACATTTTCTAGCCATACTGTGGGGTCCTTAAAGAGAATGAAAATTCTGTCATTAATTACTCACCCTCACATCGTTTTCTCGTAAGACCTTCATTCATCTTCAGAACACAAATTAAGATATTTTTGATGAAATCCAAGAGCTTCCTGACCTTGCATAGACGGCAATCGTACTACCACGTTCAGGGGCCAGAAAGGTAGTAAGAACATCATTAAAACAGTTCATGTGACATCAGTGGTTCAACTGTTACGAAGCTACAAGAATACTTTTTGTGTGCGAAGAAAACAAAAATAACGACTTTATTCAACAGTTTCTTCTGTTCAGCTGACAAATCTGCAGGAACTGTGAGATACTGTTATGTCATAATGAACTAAAATATTTGGCCCCTTTTCCACCAGCAAGAATCGGGTGCTAGTACAAAGTTGGTACTATTGCCAGTTCAGAGTTGGTTCGACTGGCGAACCTTCTAAGAACTGGTTTGCTTCTCCACGGTCTAGGGAGCCACCACAGAGGTCTTCCGTCACTGAATACGTCTCATCTTTCCCAGCCACACTAGTGCAGAAGTGGCAAACACACCAGGCTTGCTCGAGATGCATCGTCGCCTCGCAGACCGACCAGCGCACAACACCAAAGCACCGCAAGAGTACTTAGAGAACAGATGACTCTTTAACTGAATTGTTCTCACAGTATTTCGACTCTACAGTTCACACAGCACCGACACATTCCAAACAAGCCTAATATCAACAATGGCTTTGTGAAACTACATCGGCATCCAAATACACCGAATCCAAGATGTTCGTGTTTAGCTGCTATTTCAAACAAAGTTTCATCTTGTTATTCATGGTAATCCCACCCCCAACCCCTGACACAAGCGGTTCTTACTTATAGATCAGCAATGTTTTGGTGCTACTTACAAACCACTTTTCCAGGTTTCAAGCTGGTGCTTTGGGTGTCAAAAGACAAGGAACCGATTTGAAACTAGGCTCTGGCTCCAAACCAGCGCTCGAACTGCCTTGGTGGTAAAGGGGTATGTGAGGAATGTTTCCAGCACTGTTTTGAATCTTCGACACAAAAATTAAAAGTGACCTATTATGTCCATTTTTACAAGATGTAGATTAAGTCTCTGATCCCCCCACAGTGTGTATGTGAAGTTTCAGCTCAAAGTACCCAACAGATCATATTTTATAGCTTGTTAAAATGGCCACTTTTACGGTATGAGCCAAAACGCACCAATTTTGTGTTTGTCCCTTTAAATGCAAATGAGCTGGAAAAGAGGGCGGAGCTTCAAGAGCGCATGCTCCTGGTCTTTGCAAGAAAACATTCCACTATTAGTACAAGCCTGTTATCGTTACAGAAAAACGTACCCAACAGATCAGCGTACGACACCAACCATGTGAGAGTGATTGGAGAATAGACGACACTTTAAGCTTTTGAATTGCTCTCGCGGTACTTCGACTTTACAGTCTGTGCAGCGCCGACGCATCCGGAGCAAGCCTAATTTCAGCAACGGCTTTGCGAAACCACATCGGCATGGTTTAGCTGCTATTTCAAAAAAAGCCCAATCAAAAGTTTCTGTTTGTCTTGTTTCTGGCTGTGGCTCCGAACCAGCACTTGAACAGCCTTGGTGGAAAAGGAGTATCTGAGGAATGTTTCTAGCACTGTTTTGACACAAAAATTAAAGGTGACCTCAGTGAATGCTAGCTTTAGCAACATTAGCCTTACAGAGTGCCAAGAAGCGCTTTCAGAAAGGCAATTTGGAAAACAAATGTGTGATACTTACTTTGTTTGGAGCTGATGTTCGCACACAAAGTGTTGGCATCAATCCCTAAACATAGGGGATTTTGTTTTTTTCAGGGACATTTCCATCGAAAATGAAATTGAACCACAGTGTCCTCAGTGGCTCAGATGGAGGAGTCTATGGAGACTCCTATGTCCGTTGGTGCATTCCAAAACACAATTGTAATGGCGTAATGACAGTCATGACGGACTGCTGCTTCGAAGTAGGGAGAGATCTGGAATGGTTTGTTCTGACAGACTGATTATGATTTATTGGGATTATAAAAAATGAGTGGGTAGATTTTTACCATTATAGGCTGGTTGTTTTCACACAATGCAGACACACAACTGTGTTCAAACACCTTATAATAGTGATTTTTGCATAATAGGTCCCCTTTAAGACAGTTTTTAAGACATAAAGTTGCTGGCAAGATATTTTTCCACACCTACATTTGTGAGTACGACATATTTAGATGCCAAACATATTCTTAATTAACTCATAAGTGAAAGGGAGCACATCTCATCAGACCGATTTAGTAGGTCCAGTTACCCAACAATACAACCCCCCGTCAAGCATCACAAGCACAGCTGGAAGACCGTGATCACCATGGAAACAGGCTAACAATTAGGACTGCTAGTGGGGCTAATCGTGCTGAAAATCTCTCCCACTTTTCAAAGAATGTGTGTTTGGGCTACTGTGTGCATTTATACTGCTATAAAAGACCCAACGTTTAATGCAAGAGCAAGTTTTTTTCTTATTTCTAGGACATGCTGTTTAGAAAAGACTGAAGATCTTAGTCATCCCAAAGAGAAAGGTGTTTCCAGCACAGTGCAGTTCCTGCTCAATGGATGTTTTTTCTCAGAGCAGTCAAACATAAGGGCACTTTCTCCCTTTCTTCTGTTATTTCTGTCCATCAGTCTCTTCTTCTGTGCTGTGTTTCATGTGAAATGAAGCAACTAAGCATTACTAATAGCACTGTTTATGCAATTTGTTTACTGAATCGGGTGCTAAAACAACAGGCAGCGTGTGCCAATGCCTATACTTGGGTCACTGATGAGTTAAAGATGAATGCATAAAAGGAAAGGTTATTTAAAGGGTTAGTTCACCCACAAATGAAAATTCTGTCATTAATTACTCACCCTCATGTTGTTCCAAACCTATAAAACCTTCATTCACCTTCAGAACAAAGATATTTTTGATGAAATCTGAGAGGTTCATGGCCCAGAAAGGTAGTAAGGACATTGTTGAAACAGGCCATGAGACATCAGCTACAATAATACTATTTGTGCGCAAAGAAAACAAAAATAATTTATTTTTTCTTTGAGTCAAACTTTCATTTTAAGCCTTTTTTCAAATGTTACCTAAAAAAAAA
>JAHKKF010496742.1:0-11654 GCA_019740295.1 Labeo calbasu | reverse complement strand
TGTTCAAGTTCATCAGACTGAAAGTCTGCTCGCAGAGGTAGGTACTGCCAAACAGAGACAGCATCACTTGTGCCTGCTTGCACATCTTTGGGTACCTGTTTGCTGGGACACATTTGTAGAAGTCTGTCAAAGGAAGAGATGTGAACTTGTGTTTCAGTTCTGAATCACACTGAAGATCAATTAGTTCCATCTGAAGATCATCTCTGACTGCATCCACACTGATGGTGAAGGGTTGAGCAAACAACTCAAAGTCAGCAGTGTTGTGTCTGAAGTCCTCAAAGCGACTGTCAAACTCCTGGATAAGGTTGCTGAGAACAGCATCATATTCATGGACCTTCTCTTTCACCATGCCCACCTCTCCAAGACAGGGAAAATGGGCTAAATTTCCTGCATGTGGGGTGAGAAACAGAAAGAACAGTGTGAGATTGGAAGTGAAACGAGCAAAGCAGGCATGTAAAACAGAGGAAGAAAAAAATAGAATAAATAACTGAAAAAAAGGAGGAAATTATCATGACAATTTAAGAAACAAGCTAATTTTAAGCAAATTTTATCAGCTTGAAGTACAACAAAAACACAAATGCTTACATGACTGATTATAAATGCAAACTCCACATATAATTCTAAATATAATTACTAAAAATATATTTATAATTGCACATAAAATTTCCTGAATATTATAACTGTAAATGTTATGGTTACCTGCTGAGAGATGTCTTTTGAGCAGACATCTACTTCTGCAGCCACTGCAAGACATTCCTTGACGAACTCTCCAGTAGCGAAGGCTCTTCCACTTTTAGCAATCAGAGCGGAAATCTGATAACTGGCCCGTGTGGCGCTTTCTTGTGCTGTTGAAGGACGTAGCAGCGTACACTGTTCGAATCGAAGTTTAGCAAGCAGCTCGTTAGCCTTGTGTTTTCGCGCTTCGCCGCTGTACTTTGAGAAAGCTGCAGAATGTTTTGTTTCATAATGACGACGGATATTGTACTCTTTTAAAACAGCAACCGACTGTTTGCAAACTAGACATACTGCCTTTGATTTGACTTCAGTGAATAAAAACTCGTCTTGCCAAACTTTAAAATTTCTCTTGTCTGTGTGCCACCTCCTTGATTTCTCCATTATTGCGTTTGTTAATTTGTTGACGTTAATTGACGTGGAGTGTCGCAAAGCAGGCGGTGCTGCACCTTGAATTGCACATGCACGAAAAAAAATCGAATTAATTTACATTTAATATCAGTTTACTCTTTTGTAGTTCAACAATAAAACAAACAAAAATGTTATGTCAAACTACAAATGACTAACGGTGTCAAAGACATCCCCCTCCCCCCCTCTCTCTCTTCTCGGATGGTGTGGAGGGCCAAATCAAACATTACCACGGGCCAACTTTGGCCCGCGGGCCCTAGTTTGGGCATCTCTGGTTTAGAGCCTTTTGAAGCTGCATTTAAACTACATTTTGAAAGTTCAAAATCGGGGCACAATTGAAGTCCATGATATGAAGAAAAATCCTTATATGTTTTCCTCAAAAACCGTAATTTCTTTACAACGGAAGACAGAAAGACATGAACATCTTGGATGACAAGGGGGTGAGTAGATTATTTGTAAATTGTTGTTCTGGAAGTGGACTTCTCCTTTAACGCCCAAAAAAGCATGTCTTAAACTATTTTGCACTTGAAATAGCTGCAATTATTGTTGCTAGGAGGAGCCACCACAGAGAACAGAAACTGCATGGTGGACAGGAGAGGATTTTTTCTACATGTATTAATTTATTTGGAATGTCAGAAAAACACGTTATTCGAACCTATTGTTTGCCAAGCCATGTTTTTTTATTATTTGCTTCAAGAAATAAAAGACTCAACTAGAAATTACAAAATACCAGGTCTATCAAAACTTCTCACAAAACTTCATTTTTTGGCCTCCAGTTCTTTTCATCATACTGTGGCTTCTTTATTTCTTTATTCTTTACTTGCGACTATGCTAATTTGTGCTACGCTTGGTATGTTGCGTTGGTCGATACCTAAATGAGATGTTGCGTTTGTGTTTCTTTAATTCGCGCATTCTTATTAAATCGCCCGCAGAAATTTTCCCTCCCATCAGCGCTGTTTTGAAATTGCACTCTCGTGCTAATTTGCCCTGTTTAGTAAAACCAGCCCTTTGTGCACAAAGAAAACTAAAATAACGACTTTATTCAGCAATTTCTTCTTTTCTTTGTCAGCCTTCGACTTGCGTTCATGACAGTACCCTGATGCATATGTGTGCATTCCTCTGCTTGAAAACAAAGCGTAGCACATCCGGATTTGACGTGAGACTGCTGGCTCCACACGCGTGTGTCCTCGGCATACTCTCGTGAACATGCGGTGGATACTAACTAACTACCGTTCTGGACCTTTAACGTGTCAGAGTTCCAAAGATGAACAAAGGTCTTACGGGTTTGGAACGACATGAGGGTGAGTAATTAATGACAGAATTTTCATTTTTGGGTGAACTGTCCCTTTAAGTGGCACATGATTATTCTAATATGTTTATTTTTGGTTGCCTTTGCTTTCAGCTGTCAGTAAGCATGTAGTAATTTCAGCTTCGTTTAACACAGTTTACCATGTTTAAATCAATTTGGCAGATTTTCTAAAATCAACTGAGAAAAGAAAAGTCTGACCTTAGGTAAACAGCAGTGTCTAAGAAAGTCCTGGATTATTTTAGTGTTGAAGTGTATGTGTCTGCTTCTTTGCAGGAGGTTAAAACCTCACAGTAAGTATTGTGACATGACAGAGACCTCAAGATGTAGATCAGGGGATGTGACTGTTAGGGTGAAATATGGAAGTGACATCACCATTAGGAGCAAACACAATCATATATGACATAAACCCTGTCCCAGAGGGCTGTGTATCCTCTCTTAGACATACTGTGAGGAGTTGTGCCTCACAGAGCAGCTGTTTGTCTTTTGCCCTCTTCTTTAAATCTCTTTTATGATCATTTTACCGCATCAGAAGACGTGGGAGAGCTCTGTGAATCATATCCACCGCAGCACAATGACAGTCACCCACATACATACTCCCTCTGCAGTGTTTGTGAGGGAGAAGGAATAAGACATAGAGAGAGAGAGAGAGAGAGAGAGAGAGAGAGAACGGGATGGGTGAAAACCTCATTCATCTTCGACCATGAGAGCTGACAGCTGTGAACAGCAGTATGAGAACACCTGCAGATGGTCGAAAAGGAGGGAGGGAGTCTGGATGGGGGGGATTGGTGAATTATTTTAAAATGATGAAGGCTACTGAAGACATATTCAGTTTCCTTTGTCACCTAATGATTGATTCGTTGACTCTTTGGTGACACTGTCTGCTAAAATATTCAAGACGACGACTTTTGGAAGGTCACGAAAAAGTGCTGCAGTACTGCTCTGACCAAAAGACCACTTAAACCAGGTGGAACAACCTGGTCTATACTGGTTTAAGGTAGTCTAACTGTTCCCCAACTTGACCAAACTTGTGTTAAATGAATAGTTCACCCAAAAATGAAAATTCTGTCATTATTTACACACACACTCATGTTGTTCTGAAGTGGTTAAAGTAAAGATTCTTTATTGCCATCAGTGGTTCCATGAAGAGCCTTGAAAATCCATGGAACCTTTCAAAAGGTTCTTTATCGTAGAAAAGGTTTTTTTTTAGATTTTTAAAAAATGTTCTTCAAAAAGGTTCATTTAAGAACTGTTCACTGAAAGGTTCTTTGAGGAACCAAAAACGGTTCTTCTATGGCATCACTGCACATTTATAACCTTTATTTTTAAGAGTGTATGTCTTTTTTATTTTTACGTTTTGAGAAACGTGTTTTGTCCATTGTCAAGTCAGTGCACTATGATGTTGTTTGGTTCCCAACATTTTTTTTTAAAAGATCTTCTTTTGTGCTCAACAGAAGAAAGAAACTCATACAGGTTTGGAACCACTTGTGGTGAGTAAATGATGACAGAATTTTTATTTTTGGGTGAACTATCCCTTTAAGTTGATGTTTACTTGGTTTGGCTAGTCGGTTAGCTTTATCCTAGACTGACATACTGACAAGTGGCCAAAACCAGTTTTTAAAGCATAAGAATGGAACATCTTGGCCAGGCTTTGAAACTAGCTAACCATGGTAAAATGTGTTAAATGAAGCTGAAAGTACTTCACGCTTACTGACAGCAGAAAACATCAGTGAATAAGCCAAAATATTTAATACACAAACACACATTGATGAACGAGATGTAATTAGTTTCTGGAGAAACGTGCTTTACTTTTGGCCTATATGTGGTTCACATGAGGATGAGTATAGTACTATCAAATAATATTGGCATCCTTGGTAAATATGAGCAAAGGTGGCTGTCAAGATAAATCTGCATTGTTTATCCTCTTGATCTTTCATTTTAAAAATTCACAAAATTCTAATCTATTATTGAGGCTAAACAATGGAAATTGGGGGAAAATTTCATTATGAAATAAATGTTTTTCTCTAGTTCACAATTATTGGCGCCCAATTATTGCAACGGAGCTGTATTGTAACAGCTTTGAGTTTTCTCCTATGTTGCCTGATGAGTTTGTAGAACACCTGACAAGAGATCAGGGACCATTCCTTCATACAGAATCTCTCCAGATCCTTCAGATTCCCACCTCCATGTTGGTGCTTCTTCTCTTTAGTTCATTACACTCATTTTCTGTAGGGTTTAGTTTAGGGAACTGGGACGGCCATTGCAGAAGCTTAATTTGTAACGCATTTTTGTGTTGATTTTGATTGTTTGTTTTGGATAATTGTCCTGATGGAAGATCCAACTACGGCACAGTGTAAGATTTCTAACAGAGGCAGGTGGGTTTTGATTTTTTTATCTGCTGGTTATTTGATAGGTTCCATGATGCCATGTATCTGAACATGACGTCCAGGACCTCTGACAGAAAAATCGGCCCACAACATTAAAGACCCAGCAGTATATTTAACCATGGGCATGGGGTACTTTTTATCCTTGTTTGCACCAAACCCACCAGAAAGCTCTTTTAGTTTTATCTGATCATAGAAGCCAGTCCTGTTTGAAGTTCCAGTCATATCTGACAACTGAATGTGCTGAGTTTGTTTTTTGGAGGAGAGAGGATTTTTCTTGAAACCCTCCCAAACAACGTGTGGTGATGTAGAGGATATTTGATTTTATTTTTTTAGACTTTCTGACCCCAAGATTCATCTGATCTCTTCAATTCTCCAGCTGTGATCCTTGAAGACTTTTTGGCCACTCAGACTCTCCTCCTCACCATCCATTATGACGATAATGCTTTAGCTCTTTTTTTATAGCAACTTTCTATTTTGTGAAGCTCAGCAATCTTGTTCTGTACATCAGAGCTGTATTTTTTGGTTTTACTCCTTGTGATGGATGCTTAAAGGGAATTTGGCCTTTGTGTTTACTAATATTTATAATCCTGTGGAACAGGAAGTCATGTCTGGACAGTTTCATGCTTCTAGTCACCCTGGTGTGCTAAAAAATGTAAATATGAATTAGATATTTTACTCATTTTTATACTCATAAGAATTTCTATGGGTGCCAATAATTGTGACCAACATGCATTGGAAAAAAATACAACATTTATTTAATAATATGAGTTTCTCCCCACTTTCGATTGTTTTACTTCAATGGAAAGTTAGAATTTTGTGAATTTTTGGAATGAAAGGTCAAAAAGATAAACAATGCAGATTTATTTTCACAGCCTCCTTTGCTCACATTTACCAATATTACAGGAGGGTACTGTAAATGAATTTTCAGGCATTTTAGACAGAATTTTTTTTGTTTACTTGGTTTGGCTGGTCGGTCAGCTCTACTCCCAGACTGACTGTTATTCAACAAAATTGACGTTAGATAGTGGGATAATCTTACAGATCCAAAACAGGGATGAAGTGAAAAGTGGCAGTCTGTGGAGCCATGGAATAAAAGAATAAAAAAGGTACATTTGATTTTATATTTCAAAATTCTGACTTTATTTTCGCAATTCAGAGATTATATCCCACAAATCTAGAGGAAAAACAACTCATCATTCTCTCTTTTCCCCTCGGCTCAGAGTTTATACCCCACACTTCTGGCTTTTTTTCCCCCTCAGAATGAATAAACTCACTAGTTTTGTTAAATCGAGTTATAAAGTCCGAATTAGGAGATATAAACTTGCATTTGTGAGAAAAAAAAGTCAGAATTGTTAGATAAAATAAAAAAATGTTATGTAAAAATGTTAACAGTAATAGGTTTAAATAATATTTCATGCTGTAACTGTAGAGCTAATACAATATGTCCTCTATGAACCGCATTTATGAATATTATGTAGACCTATTGTTTAAATCAAATTTATGCTTTAAACGTAGAGTAATCATATTAGTTTTCATCCATAGTATGTCCGTTTAAATGTCTGCGTTTAGCTTCAAATGGCGTCTTTGACTACAGTGTTGTATAAAAATTATTTGCATTCCGATTTTGACATCAAAAGGCACAAAAATATATTTTTTCTCTTATTCCATGGATTTTACCCATTTACCTCCACTTGCTACCAGTGTTTTTCTGCAACCACTATGCGCGCGCAGCTGCAAGTGACGTCACTGTGACGTCTACTTGAAATTGCTCTATTGGATAGAGCAAAACAATTTCAAATCATTATTAATTGCCACCTCTTTCGGCAGTCCAATTTTTTTTCTAACACTAAACCTAACCAGGAATTTCATTTGAATCTGTCGAGATTCAAAATTCATCCTTGGAAGAGACAACAGATTACTTTCATATTTGAAATGTGCTGCACAGCATGTAAACAGCAGCAGGAACAGAATGTTCTGTTAGGTTAGATCGCAAAATGACAATTCTGTCATCTTCTCATCTGCTATTTTCCATTGAACAAAATTAATAGCAACTGTGGCTATCATGCTGCAAAATAAACAGAAAGCTCATGAAAGTAGTCTATATAATTTGCGCGTTGTATATTAAAGCCTACATATTGCATATTTAAATCTGGCACACTTGAAGAACTTGAACAATCTATTGGTTCTTGTGCAGATATCCATATACAGTAAGTCAACTATAAGGTTAACTTGTACAAATTATTATGAGTTTGTGACAACAGGACACTACATTTTATTTTATATCTACATTTCTACATATAGTTTATGCTTACCTATGAAATATGTGTTTCTCCATATGTTTGCAGTAACAGAAAACTCAAAAGCTGTTGTGTTAATGCTGAACTTATTTGGTGTTTGCAGTATTGTACACTAGTCTCAGTGGGTCTTGCCACATTGCCCCATTTGTCAGAGCTGTCACCATTAGCCCACCTCAGCAAACGGGTGAAAACTGCAGTCCTTCCACGTTCACAAGCATCAGCCAGGCCGACTCCACTCGTAGAGGTTACCAGAAGGTTAATCACCAGGAACAATATTGAACATGCTGTTGACATTCTAATTAGTTTTAGTTTACTCTACACTAGATATGCAATTAATATGGCAAGACACAAGCAATAAGGTCACCTTTTATATGGAAATACATCGCATTTTATGGGTTGCAGCGGTGAGATGTCTGGGATTGTTGTTATGGTAATAAAGTATTGAATGTTGAACGATTGAAGGAGAGAGTAATGTAAGTTTAGCTGTCATCCATAATGGATTTCGCAAAGGATGCTGTGACATACTCTACATACTAATCTCCAGACATCATCTTTAATAAATCATTCAAACAGCTTCCTTATGTATTTAAAATACAAGGCCTGACAGACTGTCCATTGATTGTGGTAATATGCCAAATGGAAGGATTGTCAGGAAGCCCTAAATGCTTTGAATCTCAGTCTCTGAGAAAAGATATTAATCTTCAATAACAAGCAGACACTCCTATACCAGACGTGGAGTTACGTCTCAGGATGACTTAGAGAATAGTGGTCATTTTGCTATGCAGGACTGACCTTCAATTTGGCTGTACAAGGACAAGCCTAGTTGGATTTATATTGGATACCAAGTCTGGTTCAAATGGTATCTGGTAAACTGACAGTTCTATTAGAGTACATAATTCAGAAACACTATGGTTCCATGGCACTGACTGTGGCACCGACTCAATAAAAGCCAGCAGAAACATCTTGACTTTTTTTAGGCGAAGAGTGTCAAACACATTTAAAGTCCACTGAATTGGTTATTATGTTTCTTTTGTGAAGGAGGCAAATTAATTCAGCCTTCAAACGGTTTGTTACACTGTCAATTAGGAGGGAAAATGTTTGTGGTGTGTGAATGATAGAGTGGCATCTTCTGGCTGTGAGAAAGTGAATTATTTTGGAGATATGCTGAAATTCTCCTCATGACTCATTACATCCTGTGTAATTTAGTTTTTTTTATTAAGCTTGTTCACACCTGGTAATAAAATTTATGTTATCTGTGTGAAAAGACAAATTACCAGATTTAATCACTCTGGATCACCGCCTTGTATGAATTATACAGCATTAACAGGGAGAGAATATTTTTTTTCATATATGAGTGAAATGGACTTTATAATTAAAATATAACTAAATTAAACAGAATATAATTGAATTATTAGCTTTTGAGTTGAAATATTAGAATTTAATCACAAACTCAAACGCTTTTACTTGTATAGCAGATACATATGACAGAAGTTACATGCTGTACGTTGTAGTTGTCGCATAGTAGGCCTGATGTGGATATTTCTTTAACATAGTATCTTTTAAAAAAAAAATATGTATTACATTGTGACCACTTTTAATCAGATTCTTAGGGAAATGCATGTTGCTAAACCGCAAAAAAACACAAAATAAGATTCTAGAAGGTTTCAAAGCACAACATTTTTAGGGTTGGGAGATATGACCAAAAGCTTATATCACAATATGAGTCATTTTATTTCACGGTAACGATATATATCACAATATAGTTATTTTTGGTACAATTTTTGATACCATAGAAATTTCATAATGCTTCTCACCACGGTCAATATCACAAAAAAATAATGCTAGCCTAAAAAAAAAAAAAAAAACTCAAGCTCACTGGAGACAAGTAAACAGTCAGCAATTAAAAAAAGAATAAGACACTAATTACAAGCAACAGGACAAAAAAAAAAAACAGTAGAACAAATAAAAAAGAAATATTTAAACTTTTAAAAATGCTGGGTTAAAAACTACCCAACTTGGGTTATTTGGCAAACCAGCGCTGGGTAAATATTGGACAGAACACATGCTGGGTTATTTTGACCCAGCTGGTTGGGTTAAATGTTTTACTCGACATGCTGGGTTGTTTTATTTAAGTCAACTATTGTTTAAAAATTACTATATTGCTGCCTTAGGCAGGAAATTAAAAATCACACACAGAATTGCTTAAGGCAATTGCAATAATCAAAAGATGAATTATTAAACATGAACACCCATAGACAAATATAAGACAAATTGAATTTATTTGAGTGAATACGGCATAATTTACAATATTACATACATTTTAGTTTAATAAAAAAAGTAACATTTAAAACAAGCATTTTAATTTGAGTGTATTCAACCATTCTCTCTAATCCCTTTTTACCAAAAATAGTGTTGTTAATTCTTAGTGCTAAATAGTGCCGGTGTGTCATCGAAATCTGAGCTGGTGATAGGCTGCTGTTCACCGGGGAACTGTGAACTTCAGACCGATGCCTTGCTTTTACTCGTGGCTGAAATATGCTGAATAAATATTGAATTACATCTAATAAAATCAGTTTATGTTATGCAAGGCAAAAGGTGTTTCCATCATGCGAAACCATCACTGCTGATGCAGTTGACTGATCTTATCCTTGTATGTTGCGTTTGGTAAAATAATATAATTTACAGCACATTAGACTTTATAAATGATAAATGTATACAAACCTGTATTTCGCTAAAGAAGTGCATCAAATTTCAGTGCTGAGAACTGCTCTCGCATTGACTGTATTTCTGTAGTCTTTGTTGTAACTGGGTAGTTACATTGCAGGGAGGGGTGTATAGTTTCAGCTGTCGGTGAGTTTGCCCAGTGGCTGGGTAACACAAAAACTACCCAGCAGCTGGGTAGAAAAAAATAACCCAGAAAAACTACCCAGCACCTGGGTAAAAGATATTAAAAATAACCCAGTAAAATGACCCAACAAGCTGAACCCAGCATTTGGGTTAAATGAAATAACCCAGCATTTTTAGAGTCCAAAAAACTGCTTAGCACCTGGGTTAAAATATTAAAAACAACCCAATAAAATAACCCAACAATTTTTAGAGTGTACATACATTGTGTAAAGTCAAATGTATAAAAACACTGCATATTCTTCACTTTGTAAATTAAATACACATTTCTTCTTATTAAAGTTACAAAAGTGATTTAGTAAAAAGAAGTGGGAAATTATATCTCTTCTGTTGTTTGATTAACATGAATGACCAACAGCAGGAATATTAGACTGCTGTCACTTTAAGAGCTGCCCGAATCCAATATACTGTTCAACTTGTTTTCTTTCTCAGCTGTTTGCTTTCACTTAAGACCTAAATTACTGTGTTTATGAGGATACTTGCAAAACAGCCATTTTGACACATACAAGTGTGTGTATTTAACCATTCTAGGCCTATAAAGTGGCAAAAATAACTCTGTTTAATACTCCCGTGCTTTATGAGCACCGTCTTTATGTGCGCGCACCTCTCTGACATAGTAGCTGCCGTAGTAGCTGTACAAAACAGTGTCCAAAACAGATGTTAAAACCAGGTGTAAATGTGGCCTTAGGTATTTTTTACACGTATAACTGAACATTTGGCCAGTATACTGCAGGGACATGATGTGCACTTATTGTGCCAATAATTAGGGTTCAAGTCAGGTAAAATGTTCAAAAACCTGTCTGCAGTGCTTTGTTCTGCACTCTCGTGGTTGTGTTCATGGTCCCTGTGAAAGATGGAGGGCACATGTTTGAGTCAGGCTTTTGATCTATGGTTGCGGATGGCTTCTGCCCTGGGCATGGCCCTCATCCTTTTTTCCCTCTACGTGCTGCATGGGACAAGTTCTCTCCATTACACCCTGATTTATCCATGTGAAAGCTGACACCTGGCTCAGAGGCACAGCTTCACACAGCTGTTAATGTGTGTGTTAGAGGTGAGCAAACCCCTGACAATGGTTCCAGCCCTATTGGGTTTCTTTTTAATTGGCTGAAATCATGATGATCAAGTCTACGTGTGCATTTGTGTATTATACGTGTCTTTTGATGGATAGCGGGTGTGCTGTATGCGCTTCTTTTGGTTTTTGTCACTCATCCAAGAGAAAGCATGAAATATTCAAGCGTTCGTCAACACTCTGGGCCATCTTATGCCCCCCTGGGGAGAGATGTGCGTGCTTCACAGGCCTCTCGTCATGTGTTGCTGACCTGTGACAGCGACAGTGAGCTCAGAGTGGAGGCAGGAACACTGAATAATGAGATGGAGCCACTGATGTCATCTGAGTTTGTCGTTGTGAGGATATGTTGAGTTTAAAAACAGGCTCAGCACCGCAAAACCTGTGACGCATGCATCATGGAAAGAGGAGTGTGAATGACATATATAATCGCTTTTATTTGTACAGCAGATTTATATGATAGTGTAAACAGCTTTAAATCATAGATAGGACGTAAGTCACCAACATTGTAGTTGCCTTATAGTAGGCCTAGTATGTGCATTGCTTAAACTTTG
>JAHKKF010496738.1:0-10289 GCA_019740295.1 Labeo calbasu | reverse complement strand
TGTCATCTTATCTGACTTTATTAATGTATGTGCAAAAATACACATTCATGCACTGTGCCAGCTTTGACGTCACTGACACCAAAACACAACTGGTTCTCATATGTGTTGTAATCTAATATGACAAAATAAAGAAGAAGAAAAAAAAAGGTTCCTAAATGAAGCCAGTTAAATGTGCGTTTGACTGGGGAATTGTGGAACAGATGTACGCTGAAGTGACAATATTCTTGAAGTTATTAAATACTCAGGCCCCAACTGTCACCAGGCAAATAACTTTCATATTAGCAGAACTACACCTTAGTGAGAAATTAAATATGATAAGGCTCATTCCAGATGCAATGGAATATTTTTACCATGATGACTTCCTGAGTTTATAACCCCTTGAGGAGGTTATCACTGTAACTACAGAATAATCAGAGTTTTAATTTTGCTTTCGCAATGACAGTTCAATTATGAGCCCCTCATCGCGTTCACAACATGCAGAATGTGTCTATACACTAGAAAGGTTTTAGATGTTGCTTAGAGCTCTAAACACATTGTGAGTCTGATGTTTGCCTGTTTTAAAAACAGAGGAGATTTCTCAAGCGTTATTTCTTTACTGCTGTATCACTTTAAGGGATGTACTAGCAGGTATCCTGACAGGAGCTTCAGGTGCTATTTTGAGACACATAGTACATCATATTAAATTACATATCATTTAGCAGACGCTTTTAAAGCAAAACGATTTGCAACGCATTAATTGGACTGTCCCCCCAGAGCCCGAGTGCTTTACTCAAGGACATAATGGTGACTGAGCAGCTTTATGAATTTAATAATACTTCAATTACCAGGTCTCCCATACCTGGAATTTAACCTTTTCCAGAACAGACCCTTTACATCAAACATTGGAGTGCCAACATACTTAAAACTCTTATTAGTGGTTTA
This sequence comes from Labeo calbasu, assembly GCA_019740295.1. Lineage (NCBI taxonomy): Eukaryota > Metazoa > Chordata > Actinopteri > Cypriniformes > Cyprinidae > Labeo > Labeo calbasu. The sequence goes on along the minus strand of JAHKKF010496738.1, from coordinate 9,368 downwards.
CGAATTTTGAACAAAGCACTGAGAGCTGTTGACATGTGTTATTACGTTTAAACAATATGTTTAAAATAATAATAGTATTACTGCACTTTTATAAAAAAAATATTAGTGCAATTAGGTATAGTACACTTTAAAAAAATACAGTGCTAATATTTACGCTTTCTTTTATGTTTGTTTTTCCTTTTTGTTTTTTATATGAATTAGCATCATTTTTAAACCTAAAAATCAGAAGACTTTTATTTTGTCAGGTTGCCGCAAGTAAATATATGCACGTCTTTTTTAGCACTGCCAAGTGAAACGTCCTGTGCAAATGAATAGTCTGAACTTATTTACCCAGTGCATTTTTTATTTTGGTTGTGCACGTGCATCCTTGACTATAGCAATATATTTCTTTATTAATTTGTTTAATTTTAGAATTAATAAAGTTTGAAAAAGTGTTGTTGTTGTTGTTATTAGAGACAGTGAGACAGCTAAAGTGGAGAAAGGTTTTAAAAGAAAATAATAGTAATAATAAGAAGCAAATAAATAAATAAATTCTTTATGACATAAAAAAGACAAAATCATTGCAATTTAATTTTTTATGTTTTGGTCTTTAAATCACAGGTGGCTTGGCATGCCATTGTCTCAGCACTGTAAGAATAGTCCATTTGTTTCTCTGGCACAAAAACAGTTATATTAGTGTAATTGTTTTAAATTGACCTTAATATTACAATACCTACAACTAGAATATCAAATAGAACATTGTTTTGTATTCAAATCATGGTGACAAACATAATTATAATCATAATTAATGATCAATTAGGCTTATAAAAAGAAAGACACAGTTAAAGATTAACATTTGATCAATGATTTGACCTGTGAAACATTTATTTTTAGTTCCTTATGCAAACAAACGTGAACTCAATTGAAACCGAATTCTCAGTGCCACTTATGAGATTATTGTCTCAGATTACTCTGCTGCAGCACATAAAAATATAATGATCTGCATTTTATAACCAAACTGACTTTTTTCGGGATAAACATGCATTTTGAGAGTGATTTCGGGTTAGATTGTAAAGCGTTTCAGAAGTTATCATCTTCTTATTTAGTCACTTTTACTATTGTTACAAGTGTTATCCTCGTCTACTAGGGAGAAGAGAAAAGGCTTGGCATTGAATATTTGTGCAGGATTCAATTCACAGCTATGCTGAATAGGAAATTCGAGAGTCACACCTGTAAGTAAATGCAGCTGTCAATCCCAGAAAACAGATTGTGGGAATGTAGCCTCCCCAATATTGTGTACAACGATAGTGTCTTCTTTTCTGGCGCAGTCCCATATAGCTCCATTTAAGCTCCACCCTGTTTATCTGCGTCCCGATTAACCACTTTAGAACCCCTGAATTGGCTCTGCATCTCCAATCAATATCGGTGGATATGAGAAGACGCGGGGCTGCGTTGGCATTCGGGGCACGTGAACCGGCTGCTGCGCTGCCTCTCCAATCATCTCTGGGTGGTTGTGGAAGACCAGGGCGGCTGGGCCGAGAGCTGCTTATTAAACAGGATGAATGACTAAACAGCTCGCCCCGTCTGCTCATTAGTGTCTGCAGAGAGAGAAAAAGTATTACGGGCACCAGGAGCAATGGACTGGACCATTACAGTTGCCCTACTTCCTATTTGATGCCTGCCGCAACCCGCCATGCGTGCCGATATCAGACCGCCAGCAGACTTCATTTGCACCGTGGGTGCCACTCCTTTGCCCAACAGCCTTTTTAGATGCATGTTCCACTCCATTTTGTAGCAGAACTGATTTTTCCTTTTTTTTTTAAACGTCCATTTATTGGTCGCCCCATGCAGAAAGGCTCAGCCAGCACCAATAATGTTGGTTCAAGGGTTGTTAATTCAATTGCTAGAAACACTAGAGTGAGTTAATTACACTGCCGTGGCACCAAAAGCGTGTGCTAAAGTATTTTGTGTGAAGGTACAGCCCATTCTCTCAAATCATCTGTCTGCATCTTATTTGGGTGCTGCTGCCAAGGGACGTGATAATTTCAGAAGCGAGTGGAAATCAGTCAAAATTTGGCGTGACGGACAGATTCGCTGCCAAAAAAAGAAGAGAGTACAGGTGTTTGTCAATTATTAAAATTGCCCAAGATTTAATTCCGCCGGCTTACATTTTAATTAAATTTCTATCTCCCTTAATAGATTGCATTCCATTCTATTAAATGCCTAGCAGGTGTCGCAGACAGCCTCTGATATCTCCCCCTTCAGAAAAAAAAAAAAAAAACATTAAAGCAAGTGTCAAAGCTCTTTTGAAAAAAAAAAGCAGCAGGGAAATTGTCAGCAGCTGGACATGCGAAATCAACTCATGTGACCAACAGACTGTATACAGCCTTCCAGAACAAGAATGATTTGGGTGTTTTGGCATTGTGAAATGCAAACCGCATTCTGAACACTCACCCTAATGAGCAAAAGGTCTGTTGAAAATAAAAATTATATCAGGAGATGTGCTTTATAATTGCATGGTAGTAATGCCAACTGTGTGTAAGTGCAATTTTAAAGCATTTATAATGTGCTTACCCTCATTTTTGTCTCCCAAAAAGGCATAGTCAATACTACAGTTGTCAAAATACCTTTATTGTGTCTCATCAAATCAAATGGTATATTGTGCAATTCCTCCATTAATGCGTGGATGTCTTATTATTTACAGTTTACACAAATTGTGATATTATTACAATTTAAAATACGGTGTGCCAATTTACACTGTGCAAATAGCCTGCCTTGTTGGCAGAGGCTGTTTACCCTAACTCCGCCCACCAACATGTGATTGGGCTAGTCAGCACTACAAAAGACGATCACTGAACATCAGCTCCAGTGGCGGGTTGGAATCCGCCTTTTGGCAAACTTGTTTCTTTCTTTCCAATCTCATATTATATCAGAAAGGCATTTATTTTTAATAAAAATTTTGGAAATAATCGAAAAGTTGAAAATAAAGTATTGGATAGGGTTAGGGTAGGTGTAGGGAGGGCTTATTGCCCCAATAAAACAGCATCCATTTCATAAGTAAGGGATAATGTACATCCAGCCGGTTGCTATCACAGAATAAAGCCCGACAGGATTTATTCTGCAAAAACAACTGGCTGGATGTACATTGTCCCGCTTATTACATGGCTACTTGCCACAAAATTAAAAATTAGAAGTAAAACATTGATCTGAGAACACTGATACATTAATAAAAGATATTGATATAAGACGAAAATGTAATGGAATAATCCAATACTGTGTACAAAACAATCGCACGAGTCCACGATACCAGGATGACATAATTAATTAAATAATCGTGCTCATAATATTGAACTGAGTTTTAATATTTTATTAGCCAACCAAACGCAAAGCTTCCAAGAAGAACAAATGATTCCAGCAAGTGAACAGTGCTGACTGCACACTGTAAAAAAATGCAAATGCATATTTTCCAGTTTCTGAAACATTTTGAGTCTCAAATACTAAAAAATGCTCTTTTCTTGAAATGTCATAAAAACCCTTGTCAGACCAACAAAATTGCCCCAAATGTTGTCCCAACTAGACAAACACAGTTGTCTGAACAAAGAATGTCATATTGTTGAAATGTTAGGGCTTTGTAAGTTCCCAGCATGCATTGCAGCATGATAAATTATGCAGTTACTGTTATAGGATTATCTAAGTACAAAGTATCTTTACTGAGAAAAACTAAAAAACTATTGTTGAAAGAACTCAAAAGTCTTACTGCATCAAGTTGCCTTTTTTTAAGTATTCTCAACTATTTATTTTTTACAGTACAGGCAGTTACCCGGATGAGCCTGTGTAATTAGTCTTTACCAGTTGTTATCTGGGAAATGTGGTAAATGACCATTCAGAATCGAGTATTCTACGGAGTCATGTAAAAATTTGAAATAAAAACTATAGTTTACACTCAGTACTTCACTGCATTCTGTTTTATAATGTACAATACTAAGGTGCAGATGAGGTGCCTCTATTTGCAAGAATTACTATAAATAGCAGAAAATACCGCTTTTTTAAGTGTGAATAGAATCTTAGTGTAAACAGCATCTATCGTTAAGAAAATATGCTATTTTCACTTAGCAAATAGCCGCTGTCTTTAAAATAACTGTTTTCTATGGTAATAGAACTACTACACTATTGTACAAAAATATATATAGTTATAGATTTATGTTTTAATTTATGTACTTTATGCTGCCTTGCAACTCAGATTTCACTGAAAACTGAAAAGAAACTATAACCATAACTTAAAATTTAACTTTATTCTATTTAATGAATGCGAGCATTTCAGATCTCCACTGAACTCAATATGTGAGGTGCTTATGCTATAGCTTTCGGTATTTTTAATTTAGAAATGCATCAGATGACATTTTTGGCTGTTAAATGTATGTGTTTTTGCTTTATGAGTCAAAAAAGAGTTCATCTTTGGATTCCCTTGTTGTTTCATTCTGTTTGCTCTGTCTCACATCCTGTGCGAACAGCACCCAAAGCACTGGACTCTAATAATACACGCAAAAGCTGAGTCAATTCTCAGCAGACTTCATTTGGAAAATATTGTCCCACCACTTGTACTATGAAGCTTGGGTAATATGATGTTACCATAGCACTACCACACAGTGCAAACCTAGGCCATTCTACTAGTATTAGTATGTAGTCTGTGACTAATGTTTGTTTATTTATTTGCTTGTTTGACTGTAACATTTGCAATTACTTTATGCAGAATTTAGTCACAATTCGCAGCTGTCTGGAAAACTTTGTAAGCATCTTTATACAGTTTCATCAGATATGATCTTTGTATTTCAATCATTCGACTGTTTTTTAATACATTTAAAAAGATTAATTTACACCCCGCTGGGTAGATAATCCGTGGTTTGAATCAGACTTGGTCTACAAATGATTAAGTTCACAAATGTCTCCTACTCACCTTTCCAGAACAAGAATAGTTTGCATGCTTTAGCATAGCAAAATGCTAAACTCCATTGAGCAGAGTTCGTGTCATATTTGAGAAAAGGTTTTCAGCAAATAAAACATCTGTGCATAATGTCAAATAAATGGTACACAGGAAAGACGTGCATAATATATACTATACATTTTATGCAGTGAAGGACTTCAGCCTAGAGCAGAGCATTACCATTCACCATTCACTAGGTGATTTCCAGAGACACAGCCATTACACTGCAGATTAATTGATATTTGACTCGTTATTCGCGAAATGTCGTCACCCGAGCCGTTTATTTACTCGAGGGCCTGAACCAGGCCCTTTGAAAAGACATTGATATGGTTCACAGAACAATGGCGTGCTCTCGCTGTATGCTGAGTCTTGGATGTGTTGGATTAGCACATCTTTAATTGATGTGTTCAGGCTCACCATCAAAGCGCTTGACATTCACAAGTGATCTGTTTCATTACGACTGAAAATCTCCCCGATTCATTTGGGACTCTCTGACATTTTGATGTAATTCTGTGCCATTTAGTGTTGCTTCTTTCTCAGAACCGACATAACAAAGGATGTCATTTAACTGGAAAAATATGGAGATTGAAATTATTTATCGGCTACATGTTTTAAGCTTCTCTGTGTTTTTGAAGCTGTATGGTGGGGAAAAAAGACCTTTATAAATCAGCCAAATATTGGGCAGGTTGTAAAATTAGCCTGTGTGGTAACCCATCACATAAAAGGCACTGAATTGTTAAAGTCTCTTTCAAAGGGAAATCATTTAATAATATATAATTAACTAAAATTAGCTACATACAATAATTAGCTTAAACCTTAATTAGCCTAAAACTAACCTAGTTTCTATGCTGGTCAGTGTATGAAATGAACAGGGACTCGGGGCAAAGACTAATTTAAAATGTTGAGACATAAAATGTGTATTAGGCGCGTAAAATGAAGGGGAGAAAAGTCTAAACTAAATCCAGTTAGCTTTAATACACGGGCGGATCATGAAACACTGTGTGTTCTGTGTGAGTCATTCAACGTATCATTCTTAAATTATTGATTAGCGGGTTATCTATTATTTAGATAAAGGTAAAATGCCCCTGAAAATCATCTCTAGTGGGCAAATGTTGCCCCTTAAAGTTCATCAAGGGCATTTGCTACACTTCTAACATAACATTTCTGAGTGAAACAAACTCACTTCACATTAGGTAGCCGTAACTACTACATACATTTAAATTAATCATTTGATACAATGCATTTATTGTGTACATACATGAGTTCACGTTAACCCACCCTTAAGCTTACCCATACCACCCATGCTGTCCCTAACCTTACCTGTATCCCACCTCAATAGCAGCAGAAGTGTTTTGCAATACAATACAATATTGTTTGGAGCGAAATAATGAGACGGCCACCTATTCCCAGCATCCATCTCTCTTCCTCGTTCCTAGTTATGAAAAAATAGTGCGTTTAAAATATTTTAGCGCACTGGCCTCGCCTCCAGACCTATACGTCATCTTATTATTACACTATATTTCATATAGTTGACTGCTGACAAATATGATGCAGGGCAACAACTCCACAAATGCAGTTATATCCTAAAATCCAAGATATTGGTGCAAAAAATGCCCCATATGTGTTTCGTCTCATATTAATATATATCACATATCCCACAGGCAGCAAGAGCAATATAACACGAGTGCAGATTTTGTCTTGATCATCACAAGCTTAAATGTGATTTAATACAACATTTCAGTAAATAAGAAGTTATTATTGTGTTATATTTTAAACACGATATTATGCGTTTTTGCTCAATTTTGCAGAGAACATATTACCTTTGAAGCCATAGCAGAATTGTTGCGCATCTCTGAGCAACACAGCGGTGTTTAGTTTCTGAATTAATACTTGTTTTGAACGAATCGTATGAATCAATGATTCAAAGGCCCGTTGATAAAGAGAGCCATTTACTTCATTCCTGAATGAATCAGCCGTTTGACTGAATTGAAGACATTTACCACCTTCTACTGGCAGATTTAGATTCTTATTTAGAGTATCATTTCATAAAAAAAATAAATAAATAAATAATAGGAAAACTAAAAATAAAAACATTAAAGGGATAGTTCACCAAAAAAAAAGAAAAAATTGTCATTTACTCACCCTCATGATGTTTCAAACCTTTGTTTTGTGGAACATGAAAGACTGTTTTGGTTACTTAACTTCGTATGAACAAAAAATACTGAGATGTTTATCAAATTATCTTTTCCATAGTTTACGTTGAGCCGCTTTGACACAAAACCAGTCAAAATAAATTTTATTAAACAAATTATTTCTTGCTGAAGCTACTTTTTGTAATGTCGGTTTGATGCTTTGCACAACAATGACTTTAAATGATCTTTTGGGAGTAATTTCTCCCAAAGAAATAAGGCAAATTTGATGTGCGATTAATTTGTGATTAATTAGATTAATTAGTTGAAACATCATGTAATTAATTAGATTAAAAATTTTAATCGACTGTCAGCCCTACTTTATATGGAAAACAGTTCTATAGGTTTGTAAATAGAATGAAAAAAAAAAAAAGAAGAACATTTGGGGGGGATTGAGGTGTTGTGTTGCTGGATGTAATAATGAACATAGTGGTCGTCATTTACTCCCGACATCTGAGCCGCTGAAGATCCAGTGGATTACGTTTGTTTGTGAAGGGAATGCCCCTCCCGATCTACATAAATGCTATGTTTGCGCAAATCATTCGTGATCCAGCTTCACTTACAGCAGAAGTGAGTGTAAGGGGTTTTTTTTATAAATCTCTGCAATCACCTTTCCTAATAACGTGCTAGTTAGCACATTTTGCGACTAAACGCGCTAAATGCGGCTACACTAAGAGCAGCAGAGAGAAGAGAGGGGTGGGGCGAGCAGAGCTCATTTGCATTTAAAATAACAATCCATCAGAATGGGATGATTTTTGCAGAGCTCATTTTGACAAGGTAAAAAGGGTGTTGTTTTACACAACCATTGAGAATTTTTAACCAAAGTAAAATAAAAATATTCTATTTAATCTATATCTATTTAAAATATCTTCTTTTGTGTTTTGAAGATGAATGAATGTGTTATGGGTATGAGTGTTTTCATTTTTGCATCAACTGTTCCTTTAAAAATGTAAATAGGCCCAATTTTGATTTTGAATAAAATGAAGGCTGGTTGTGATATTTTGAAAGCTCAAAAGATTATTAGTATCAGAGATAAAAGTTCAGATGCCAGTGTCTCTGTTCCAGTGTTGACTGTTTAACATAATATGCTTTTAAGATTCAGTTTCCACACAGTTAATTGGGTACATGATTGAATTTTAAACTTGAATTTAGTTGCATTTTACTTTTTTTTTTTTTTTTTAAAGAGCACCAGCAGAGCAAACGAAAATGATGCAAAACTTGCCTAAGATGTCAACATCTAAGCTGACCTGAAAATAGCAAATTTTTACATATACACAGGAAGTATGAATTGTGCTGGAGTCAAATAATTGGCCAAACTACATCTTCAGGGCTGATAATTCTCAGGCAAAAGTCTTCATAAATTACCTGCTGCACAGCCGTTTACCCTTTCCTCATTTCTCCGAGCTCAGCTGGCTGTGTATTATTAGGATTCTTTTCCAATTTCCAGATCCCATTGCAGAGAAATATTTTTTTCCCCTAAAGCAAACTCAGATCTTTTGAGCGATATTTTAAGAATTAGTGTAAACAATGTGACTTTTAAACATTATCACCTGGAAAATGAATCCAGAGCTCATAATCATTTGTTTCTTTTTTCATCCTTAGCCCGTCTCTGAAGAATTCCAAAATGGAGAAGGTTTTGGTTACATCGTGGCATTCCGAGCCAACGGCACACGTGGGTGGAAAGAGAAAATGGTGACCTCGGCAGACTCCACCACCTATAAATACCGAGACGAGACCTTCCCCCCTCTCACCCCGTTTGAGGTGAGGGTGGGGGTGTATAACAACAAAGGAGACGGGCCCTTCAGCGAGGTGGTTACTGTGTTCTCTGCAGAGGGAGGTGAGGGTCAGATGTGTTCTTGCTCTGACTGATGGGATTTATTGCTGTCTTATATAACTTATAACGTGTGGCTCAACTGTATAGACAGAGCCTCTCAGACTTTGACGTACATCACACAACAGCTAATCCAGGGCTGCGGATGTATGACATTGTGTCCATATTTTGAGGTACAGGTACTCCAGTATAGCAGTGCAAAAGTCAAATTGCAAAATCCAACACCCTATTGAATTTCATGGTTTTCTGTATCAGGACATAATAAAAAATTATCTGGTCCTTGGCAGGTTTTAAAATTTGGAAAATAAATCCTCAGATAAACATCATCACATGACATATCACACTGTGTCATTATTTATTTAACAAAAATAAAGCCAAGATGGAAAAG
>JAHKKF010496724.1:0-11275 GCA_019740295.1 Labeo calbasu | reverse complement strand
AAGTGGGTATGAACCACCACAGTCATTTAAGCATACACAAAATAACACAAAGTGAAAATAAACTCCAGTACTGCACTTCACCACGACACAGTCCTACATGCTCTCACATACTGTGGTCTATTTGTACAAATGCACTAAAGTAATCAAAGAATGTAATTCTAACAGTGCTATCCCGATTATATAAATGACTTAGTGATTAATGTACGAGATAAATAATTGCATCAGTTTTATAAGCAAACTAGTTTATTTTTAGGTTTACATAGAATGGTTGTCACACATTCACTTGCAAACAGTCATTTTCTGCTTTTGTTTAATGGATATTCAGTGTCCAATTATGGTAATAGTACAAATCAGATTAAAAAGTTGTTTCAAATACTTTCTCAAATAATTTGAGAGGAGACGCACAAAAAGCAAACAACATATTTTGTTTATGACTTGTCAATGTGTCTTCTTTTTTGCTCTGAGGACTACTAGAAAAAACAGTAATGGCAAACCTCATAGACCTCCTGAGGGTGGTGCTCAACGTTTTCCTGAAGCACATTCTTTCACTAAATAGTTGAAAATTGCTTGTATCACATCCTGGCATAACCACACAGAAGAGACTGGAGACTCGGTGACAGACGCAGCACGGGCGTTCATCTAGAGATTCTGACTTTTGACGACTTCAAAATCTAGAGTTAGATTTGAACAGTGCTCATGGAGCTCAAAACTCTTACGCTTTTTATAATATTTGGGCAACTCCGAAATCACCAGTTATTCACTGGAACCGTCACAATGCATACATGTGGTAAGTACATCAGTAAAGTGCTGTGACTTACATGGTTTGCTGATCTGCTTGAATTCAGATTATATGATTTTTTATTCATTTTGATTCATTCATTCAACTCAATACAGCACCATTAAAATTCTGAAACAGACAAATTAAGTTTTTAAGTTTCTGCAGGCAGCTAAAAACCCTGCATTTGCTCAATTAAAATAGACAGGTTGCTAACAGTACTATTTTCAGCAGATAGCCCTGTGTTTTGACTAGAGTTATTAAGATAAACATGTTCTTCAAGGCCTTGTAGCAAATGTGTCACAATCTGGTAATGTTTTGTTTGTTTGGTTACAGATGGCTCTGAACGCAATTTCGCTCTTAAGACAAAGACCTATGAGGCAAGAGAGAATGATTCCTTTGTGAAGCATAATGTCTATGCCTTACTCAATGTCATACGAGAGACTCCAGGTAAAATTTCCAGACCTCCAGAAGCAATTTGTAACATACTGAGACATGAGATCATTACTAAAGTTACCTGGTATTTATTGCGGTAATTCAGGGAAATCCTGTTTCTGTAGAGAAAAGTATCTTTCCTATTTTTACCCAAAATAGGATGTTGTGAGCATTACTGAGTAGACACGTAAGGTAATGACTGTTTAATTGACTGGAAAGTGAATTAAATTGTTTGTACTTTCTGTACTGGAAGCTCCTAACATTAAGACGAATTCCTTGTGTGTAAAACAAACTTGACAATAAACGAAAGAAATAGCACTGACGACGCTTCAGGAATCTCTAATCCAGTTATTGCTTTAGCTGAATAAAATGCAGATAGACGAATTTTAACTGAGGAAACTTCAAGACAATGAATATACAATTGCTACAATATATGGTTTGTCTGTGTTCTTTAAGTAATCTTGGGTATTTTTATAAAAATAAAGTATATTTATAATGCAATGCTAATCGACATAGCCTTTATAATACTGTAAAACAGTATGATTTCAGCCTCATTCTGTGATATGAAACCCCGGCCGATCACAAAAGGTTATTTCAAACACTTGCCTACGTTATAAAGTTAATTTGGAAAAAAAGCATGTCAATAAATGGTATCTTTGTTGGACAAAGAGTTTTGTAAACAGGCTCATACACATGCAAAACTGCATCGCACAGTTGCTACTAGTACAGTTGACGTTATTCAAGGCTCAGACTGATTTTTGACTCAGTGTCTTGCAAAAGTATTCATACCCCATTTTTTTCACAAGTTATGTTGCAGCCTTATGTTAAACTGCTTTAAATTATTATTTTTTTACATTAATCTACACTCCATACACCATAGTAGCTAAGCACTAAACAGGTTTGTAACAACTTTAAATTTATTGAAAATAAAACCCTGAAATGATTCCAGTGCAGAAGTATTCATACTCTTTTCAGGGACACTTGAAATTTAGCTCAGAAGCACTCATATTGCTTGAGGTCAAAATAACTGCCTGTAGAGTTCAGAAACAGCCTTGCATCAAGGCACAGATCTGGGGAAGTGTTCAGAAAATAACCCTGCAGAGTACCATCCGAAACGTAAAGTGTACTGGTAGCAGCCACATGCTGTGGGGCTGTTTTTCAGCAGCAGGGAAAAGTAAATGCACCAAAATATTGAGTTAGGCTTAATGAAAACTCAGTCCAGAGCATTCAGAACCTCAGACTAGGCAGAAGTTTTAGCTTCCGACAGGACAATGACCCTAAGCACACAGCTTACAGACAACTCTGTAAATGTCCTTAAGTGGCCCAGCCAGAGTCTTGGCTTGAATCCAATGAAACATTTCTGGAGAAATCTAAAAATGTCTGGCAGCCCCGATCCAGAGCTTGAGAGGTGAAGAGGTGAGACAGAGAATTTCAGATAATTGCCAAATGTAGATGTGCAAAGCTTGTTGCACCATACCCAAAAAAGACTTGAGGCTGTAACTTCAACTAATTACTGAGTTAAGGGTATGAATACTTATGCAATGTACTTATTTCAGTGTTTTATTTTTAATAAATGTGTAAAGTTGTCACAGATCTGTTTTTTTGCTTTGTCATTATGGTGTATGGAGTGTAGATTGATGTGGGGAAAAAGTAATTTGAAGCAGTTTAATATAAGGCTGCAACATAAAAAGGGGTATGAATACTTTCGCAAGGCACTGTAGGGTTCTGGTCAAAAAAGGTGAATATTTGTTTCTGTGAAAAGATATGTAAACAGGAAACCTCATCTCAAGGTTGAGATCATTTAGTCTGATGGAAAGATGTCATTTTTCTTCATGAAGGCACGACCAGCTACAAAGTAGGCAATATTTTCTGTTTTCTGTGCCTCATCTATTAGCATCCATAACTTTATCCTGCTTTCTCTGTCGACCTTTGTCAACTGCAGAACATTTTTCCCATAGATATGCAGAATTTTTGGCTTTCGCCCATACTCTGTTACTCCTTTTCCACCAGCATGAACCGGGTGCTAGTTCAGAGCCAGTGTTATTGCCAGTTTGGAGCTGGTTCAACTAGTGAGCCTTCTAATAACCGGTTGCCTTTCCAAGACTCTAGATAACCACCACAGAGGCAAGTCTTATGTCTGAAGACGTCTCGTCTTTCCCAGCAACACTAAACCAGGCTTGTTCGAGATGCATCGGTGCCACGCAGAACGACTGGTGCACGACACCAAAGCACTGCGAGAGTGATTGGAGAGTAAACAACTCTTTGAGCTTTTGAATTGTTCTCGTGGTACTTTGACGCCACACGCCAACCGGCCCATAGAGCACCAATGCATCCCGAACGAGCCTTGAACTATTTCAAGTGTAAAATGCCTTCTGTTCACTTATAGTTGTCTGGTGGTGTTGAGAAGTTTTAAAGTTGTTATTTATTTGTTTATTTTGTTTGTTTACATTTCCAGTCCTTACCAGCATTATCAACCCCACTGAAGAAAATATGCCGTGTAACAGCACCAATCTGGATACAGTAAAATGCAACAAGACTACACAGGATGCATATAATTTCACAGAAGATGTTGTTCTCTTCCTCAAGGGCCCAACAGCCACACGCCTCATGCCCTCACTCTACATCGTCTATTTACAGCTTACCCCTTAATGCTTTGGCCTTGGTGACGTTCACCTGTAGGATTAAAGAGAAACATCCAACTGTGATCTTGGAGTTTGTGGTGTGCTTTGCACCAGCAAATGGCATCCTGTTGTACCACTGTGTTCGATTATCCACTTAAGGCAAAAGTGAGTATGCCAGTTTTAAATGAATGGAATGGTACTGTATGTTTATTTTTAATGATGGTAATGATGGAAACTCAGCGACTGATATGTAGTTTGTGTGTAGATGTTTTCAAAGCTTCAGCGTACTGTCATTATAAAAGAACTCTATTATTGTTAAGCGCTTGTTAAAAACTAACCAAAAATAAACCTAAAAATAATTTGCTTAAAATTTCTGCACAGGAGAGACTTAGTGTTTGTTCCAAACAAAAGTTGAAAAAGTTCAGCATGTCGGATATGAACAAAAATACAATACTGTGAATAACTCATACAATTATATTGTGATATGCATGTATAAAATAATAAAAAAATGTCTTGAAGGGGTGCTATTATGCTCTTTTACAACATCTTGATTTTGTTTTGGGGGTGTACTAGAACATGCTCTCATGCTTGTTTTTTACGCATTATTTTTCACATAATTTACATTATTACAAAACCTTTCTCCCCAGCCTGGCACAAATGGCTCGATTAGTTCCGGTTATGATGAAGGCCCGCCTTCTGAAAATGAAATGTGTTGTGATTGGTTAGCTGTCCCAGTGTGTTGTGATTGGCAAACAGCTTAGACAGTGTTTCAGTACTGCCACGACTCTTAGCACAAGCAAAATTAATGTTTTTTTTTTTTTTTTAACCCCTCCACTTCCTCCTTACCCACCCCCCAACCATACAAATTTCAGTAGGCGGGATTTATTTTAATGATATTGTAATAGACCGTGTTGTCACATCATAACTTCAGAAAAACAAACACTGTAGTCCAAAGGAGACGTTTGTTTAGTTCTTGAAAAGGGATTTTTTAAAAACAAAATATGTCCTTTTGGAGTGGACTTTGAGATTTGTAACTTTTTTATGCCCAAACATACACATCACACACTGACTCAAATGCAAAATAGAATAATAGGGCCCCTATAAGTAGTACATGATAGACCCTAAAAGATCTCAGTCGTCTTAACAGATGAATATGACTATGACCCGTCTTGTAAATTTGAATTGTAGTATCAGACCAGTCAAGCTTGCTATTGCTATTCAAGCATACACCCAAGTACTTGTATGTCTTTACAATCTCAATTTCAGACCCTTGTATGTTTACTGGTACCACTTCCTGAGGATGTCTACTAAAATTATCCACAATTTCTGATCGACCTAATGGAGGAAGCGGTGATGATCTATAAGCTTCTGTGACATTTACATAACAAGTCCAAGGTTCATTAATCACATTGTCCGATGACGATATATACACTGTTATCGTTATCACATATGAAACTTGTGGGCACATCAAGGCATTATATAATGAAATCATGTTGGAACTTTAGGGAAAACGCCCCAGTCAACCATTATTTGATGTCTGTCTATTACAGCTTGAATTCTTATTTGCTTTGTAGATTGTAGCAATAAATAGTAATGGATTTGAGCTCTGTGGAGGGTGGAGGATCCAGTGATGTCAGAATATTTAAGTCCAAACATCTCACAGAAGAGACTGAGCATTCAGAAAGTGAACAAACACTGTCTGTCAGAGAATTATCAGTTAGGAAGTGACCTCTGACCGGTACTCATGGGGGTCAAAACTATCTTGTTTTCCATTATACTAATGCATACATGCACTGCCACCTTTAACGGTAAGTACATCATTGCAGTTGTGCATGACAGAAGTTTGACTTTTAATTGCAGTCTTTTGATGGTGTTTAACTGTGCAGATTAAATCTTGACTGTATCATATTAAGTGTGTAAGGAAGCTTGTTTTGTGTAGATTTACTATGGCATTTACTGAGGTGGTGTATGTCTTGGAACAACAAGGTTAAACTGCATTTTAAGGATAGCTTACCAAAAAATTATATTTCTTTCATAAATTGTTGTTCCAAGCATGTATGACTTTCTTTCTTCTGTGGAAAAATAAAAAGATTCTTGGAGAAATATCATAGTTTTTGTGCATACAGTAAAAGTCAATGGTAGCCAAAACTGTTTGATTACCAACTTCCTAAAAAAAAATCTTCAGATTTTTCTTTTTTTTGGGTAAACTATCCCTTTGTCCCACCACTGACAAGTAATGCATGTGATGCTACTTTTAACTTTTTATGCATGCTAGAAGTTCATATGGATTATTTACAATCCACTGACATCCACAAATTATTGCAAAATGTTGCTTTTGTGCCATTTTCTGATCTTCATTGCATTTAGGTCACATCATATGTTCATTTTCTGTGAAAACTGGACTCTTAGCCATGCTTTCTATGAGCCTGCATGTCTTATGAGTTTGTTTTCTGTTTTTCTTTAATATCATTAAACAATCTGCCTGAAATGAACAGATACGCCACTGCTAAAAGGTGGGCTGCTATAAGTGTGTACAGGAAATGATTCAGCTTGAGATTGTAAATGGGATTCCCAATTCCCTTTAGTAGCTTGTGTGTTTTCACTGATGGTGTTTTTGTCTGTTTGTTTGCAGAGACTGCTTTAATCGGCTTTGAACAGACTGATAAACTAAATGATGGCAACAAGTTTTCAACGCATAAGTCTGGTAAAGGTAGAGGTGAGGTCTACTGTGATTTTGCTGTCATGTTGTTCCAAACTCAAAAGACTTTGGTTAATCTGTGAAACACAAAGTAAGAAGAATTATATTGTAACCTGAGAAATTTCTGTCTCTCCAATAAAAGTCTACACCTAAATTACAAACACAAAATTTAAGTCTGTTCATCATATACAGAGAATGTATCTCTTCACAAGACTTGGATTAAACCGCTCAATTCATATGGATTAGTTTTATAACACATTTATGAGCTTTTTGGATCTTTCACATTTTGGTTTGTGTGGACTTTTAATGGAGGGACAGAAAACTTTCAGGTTTCAGTAAAAGAAGATGAATAAAATACTTTTTTAAACCGCATGCATGTGAATAAATGGGTCATTCTATAATTAGGGGTACATTTAGAATTTACCAATGTGAAGAAAAAAGTTTTCCTTTTCCCAAAAACCCAAACATGACCTTACATAGCTGCTTTGAAATCTATATTGTATAAAGTGCTATATAAATAAAGGTGATCTGTAGGAATATGTGCATAAAATACATCTATGCCTTTACTGGGTAACACAGTTGACAGGTAACTTAGTTGACATTTTTAGTGTTTTGGGCCTATACTCAACATGAAAGCCTAGAACTACTGAGCATATGGTATGTTTAGAAATATGAAAACAAGTTATATCACAATAAACACTTAATCTAAATGAAGGCAAAACTATGAAATTAATGTATGTTTTGAGGTCATTTTCATGCTTAAATGCAGAGTTGAATGAGCAACTTTATAAAATCGGACAGCTGAATACCAGGGTTGTATGTGATATGAACATAATTTTTGAACAAAAGATATGACTTTTTCAACATACAGTAGTGTGATCGGGAAAAAAATACAATTGTGTACTAGAAAATTAATCATCAGGGCTTTATATTGATGAAAGTATATTAAAAATATACTTCATGGACATGAGATGAACCCACAAAATGACCCAAATGCAGACAGAATTTCCATTTCATTAAGAGCTGGGGTGTGAAAACTTTATGAACATCACTTTATGAAGATCACAGTAAATTTAAGTTATTTTGTCTTCTGGGAAACATGTAAGTATCTTCTGTAGCTTCTGAAAGCCAGTACTAAATGAAAAAATATGTTATTTAGGCAAAATAAGAAAAAAAGTACACATCTCTATTCTGTTCATAAGTTTTCACCCCCGGCTCTCGATGCATCGTTTTTCCTTCTGCAGTATCAGTGAGCGTTTGAACCTTCTGTAATAGTTGCATATGAGTCCCTCGGTTGTCCTCAGTGTGAAAAGATGGATCTCAAAATCATACAGTTATTGTTAAAAAGGGTTCAAATACACAAAAATGCTGAAAAACCAAACTGATCCAAACTTTTCTGAAGAAAAGCAGGCAGTTGAACTGTTCAGGCCAAACAAGGAACTCATGAACAACTATCAAAAAAAGACAAAACAAAAAACAGCTGTGGATCATTCAGGTAACAACACAGTATTAAAAATCAAGGGGATGTAAACTTTTCAACAGGGTCATTTTATAAATAAAGAAACTATTATTTTCTTTTGTGGACTATATGTAAACATATTTTATGTGAAATATCTTATTCAGGTCAGTACTAAATAAAAAAATAACATGCACGTTGTATGATCCCTCTTGTTTTGGTAAAATAATTAACATTTTGCAGATTCTGAAAGGGGGATGTAAACTTTTGACCTCAACTGTACATAAATCCTATATGAGGCAGTGTTTATTCATATGTGTAGCCTTTGATTGTCATTGTTGTTTATTTCACTTAAAACCTTCATCAAAGCTTTTTATATAATATGGCACATATAATGTGTCACAAGAACTTTTACTGATGCTTTTCTGTTCCAGGTTTTCCTAGAAAATTTTTTCCAACTGACAAACCGATGGATGAACAAATACACAATTGTGCCAAGCCTGCCAACATCACTCATCTGAATGTAGAAATATGCAATGACACTACATACGTTATCTCAAAAGACGCTGTTCTGTTTCTCAAAGGCCCGGTGGTCACACACTTCATGCCCTCGTTCTACATCATCATCATCATCATTAGTTTGCCCTTGAACGGTTTGGCCTTGATGACGTTCACCTGTAGGATTCGAGAGAAGAAATCAGGAGTGATCTACATGGCTCACCTGGCGTGTGTAGACCTGCTCTTCACCCTGCTGCTGCCTCTGAAGATCCACTACCAGCTGAACGCCTCAGATTGGGTGTTCGGTGAGGCGGCGTGTCGTGTGCTCACTGCGGCTTACTACTGCTACATGTACTGCTCCATACTGCTGATGATGAGCATGAGTGTAGACAGGCTGCTGGCCGTGGTGTTTCCCGTCGCCTCTCTGACCTGGAGAACCGCAAGGAAAGCCAGATGCGTATGTGTGCTGGCCTGGCTGCTGGCGCTCGCTGGTACAGTGCCGCTTCTCTCCATGACACAAACATTCAAAATAAAGGATGTGGGCATCACCTGCCATGATGTGCTGTATCATCCACATGTGTATGCGCATCTGTTCTCCATCCTCTCCTGCTTCTACTTCTTCTTGCCATTGGTCGTCACCTTAGTAAGCTACTCCACCATCATATATGTGCTCAGTGTAAAGTCTGATCGCTCATCATCCTCATTTTCAGACAGCCGAGCGAGAGCTGTGATTATGGCTGTTGCTGTGCTGACAGAGTTTGTCATTTGCTTTGCACCAACCAATGGCATTCTCTTGTACCACTGTGTTTATTTAGCTACTGGATTCAACAACGGAGAGGAAAATTCTTCTTATACTGCTTACCTGATGGCTGTGTGTTTAGGAAGCTCAAGTGTTTTCCTAGACCCTCTGCTGTACTACTATGGATCGTCTCACTACAGGAAGCAGTTGTGGTCTGTATTAAGATACAGAATG
The DNA here is from genome assembly GCA_019740295.1 of Labeo calbasu. Taxonomy (NCBI): domain Eukaryota; kingdom Metazoa; phylum Chordata; class Actinopteri; order Cypriniformes; family Cyprinidae; genus Labeo; species Labeo calbasu. The sequence goes on along the minus strand of JAHKKF010496724.1, from coordinate 1,819 downwards.
ACAAAAAGTTCAATGACGCTTTAAGACATTGAGAGAAAATCTTATGTGTTCTTGCATGTTTCACAAAGTAGTTCCTCTAAATAACAACATCAAAATGTATACACCTAATCTTAAACTGCAGGTTGGAAATCATTCGTTGTTTGTTAATGTACATATCTACATATCCTGTATACATCCATCAACATCAACCAACGACTGATGTGATTACAAAAATGTTAATATTGTCATCTGAAACATGTGATTGATTGATATTATTCATTTCTTGTTTGTAATATGACTGAAGATGTGATAACGAAATTATGTTAGGACATTTTGATTGTGGAAACCAAATCATCGTCTCTTTCTGAGCTTTCTGAAAACAGCATCTTCTCCCATGGGCTCTGTGGGTTTAATAATGGCACCAAATGGACTCCAAATTGAGGCTGAAGGATCCAATAATGGCATGAAGTGGTAACACACATCCTGACATCTATGTACAGACGTTGTTGAACATTTAGAGCGTGAAGAAGCACTGTACTGGTGGTCTGTCTGTATAGAGATGGTTTTCACAAGTTAGAAAGTGATGAAAGTTTTCAATATGTGACCCTTGAAAGAGATCTATACATCTGAAAGCTAAATAAATAAGCTTTCCATTGATGTATGATTTGTTAGGATAGGACGATATTTAGCCGAGATACAGCTATTTAAAAATCTGCAATCTGAGGGTGCAAAAAAAAAAATCTAAATGTTGAGAAAATCGCCTTTAAAGTTGCCCGTATCAAGTTCTTAGCATTGCATATTACTAATCAAAAATTAATTTTGATATATTTATGGTAGGAAATTTACTCAATATCTTCATGGAACGTGATGTTTACTTAATATCCTAATGGTTTTTGGAATTAAAAATAATAATAATTTTGACCCATACAATGTATTGCTACAAATATGCACATGCTACTTACAGTATGACTGGTTTTGTGGTCCAGGGTCACATATATGTTTTGTGTGTTTAATATTGAAATGTCTTCATTATGAGGTTTATTAAAATGTCTAATCAAGAAGGTCAACATACTGTGCTCTTAAAGGAGAAGTCCACTTCCAGAACAACAATTCACAAATAATTTACTCACCCCCTTGTCATCCAAGATGTTCATGTCTTTCTGTCTTCAGTCGTAAAGAAATGGTTTTTGAGGAAAGCCCGATTTTGAACTTTCAAAATGCAGTTTAAATGCAGCTTCAAAGGGCTCTAAACGATCGCAGCCAAGGAAGAAGGGTCTTATCTAGTGAAGCAATCTGTCATTTTTTTCGGAAAATAATTTTTGTTATACTTTTTAAGCACAAAAGCTCACGTAGCACAGGCTCTGGGATGTGCGTTCACCACGCTACATACTATTGAATCAAGTCAAAAGTTCATGCGGAATGTAGGCAGAACTACAGACCCAGTATTTACAAAGTGAACGCGCAAGGACTAAGTAAGTGCAAGTAAGTAAAACGCTGTTTACAAACAAAAAGGTGCACTGATGTCCTCCTCTCAAGTTTTAGGAGAAAATAAGATAGTTTTTCGTCATACTCAGTACACAGACGATGAACTTACATGTGAGGGAAGTTCAGATCATTTTACCGACTCAGACCTTTGAGTCTCATTCAGCAAAATGAACAAATCTTTTTTCGAATCATTTCGTTCGTTTTAGCAAAATATAATTAAAATGTTACGTGTTACTTCCCTAACACATCTACTGCTCACACAAACATTGATCACACTACAAACAAGACAAAACTATAATGCTATAAGAAACAGAAAAGATTCATTCATTGTTTACCTGGGTCTTTAGTCTATGAT
>JAHKKF010496722.1:0-21388 GCA_019740295.1 Labeo calbasu | reverse complement strand
AAATAGTGCCGATTAAAACTGAGGTATGAATTTTGTCTGGAGTGTTTTTTGTGATGTAAATTAATCAAGCTTTGAAACGCAAGTAATTTTTTCACGTAGAAATGCACAGTTTTGAGGCCCCGGAAACTAACCGGGACTACTTTCTTGAAAAACTTCCAGCGGCCAGAACTCTGACCAGGGAGGTGACCACAGAGTGGGTCAGCGTGTATGCACTATAGTGCTGGTAAGGATTGCATACAACTTCATGTCTTAAATGGGCGAACTATCCCTTTAATGTTACTGTAAAGGCCATATAAATCTTACATAGCCTGAAAACTTCTGAAGTTTGAATGGGCATAGGCTTTGGTAGTTGCTAAGGTGCTTTGATTCTGCTGGTTTGTAGGATGTTGCTCAAGTGTTCTGTGTGGCTGATAAGGTCTTGCTAGGTAGTTGATGTGAACTGGTCGATAAACAGATAGATAAATGATTTAATTTAATTATGCACAGGAAATATCAGGAACCCCAAATATTGGACTAAACCAGTGGTTCGCAACTGCATTCCTCGGGGCTCACTGCTGTGCACATTTTGGATGTTTCTGAATCTGACACACTTAGTTCATGGATCTTTCTCCTAACGATCTGAATCAGGTGCATTAAATGAGGGAGACATACAAAATGTGCAGAGCAGTAGGCCCTGAGGAATGGAGTTGAGAACGACTGGACTAAACCAAGCTTGAAAGCTCTAGAACTCAAGTCTGGAACATCTAAAACATGCTTGTGTAAGAATAAAAATAATAAAAAGCTTTAACATAATGACTGTTTTCAAAGAGGTTTCCCTAACACTCCAAATGTGCTCATGATACTGAGCCAGTGTTGTTACACCAGTAGTTCTCAATCCTGGTCCTGGGGGCCGGTCGGGTGTGTTAAATAAGGGAGACATGCAAAATGTGCAGAGCAGGGCGCCCCCAGAACCAGGATTGAGAACCACTATGTTAAACTATTCAGGGAAGTCAACCTATAAATAGCTTACTTACGGTTGTCTGCACATTAATATCTTGGAATAGTAGAATGTCTGGCCTGTTTATTTATGCCATAAATCTAAAGAGATCCAGATCGATCCAGGTTGAAGCACCACTGGTGATCTACAGCTGCAGGTCGTCACATATCACTGCTGATCAATGAATTTAAAATGCTTGTCCATGTACTACCAGAGAGTTTAACTAGTAAAAAACAAAATGGATGATGGCCAAATACTGTGTATCCCAAGAGGCAAACCTAATCAATGTTTATAGACTGTGACAAGATAATTGTCATGTCAGAGAGTATTTTGGCATCAATGCTACCAGTCAGAGCTGTCCAACAGTCAGGATCAGTGGAGTGTTAATGTAATTCACATTTCTGCTTCACAGTTACAGACATGGGATGGATATTCTTACTGACGCCACAATTGGATTGTCTGTAGGATTTCAATATGCTGTGATTTGATTAGAGTGTGCATGAGCTTTCTTCCTGTCATGATAATTGTTCTTTTTTCTTAGACTTCATAGAACGTTTTCATTTTCCCAAAAATGCATGGGACTCATGCCAGCAATAAAAAAAGACAGAACACGTCCTCAAATAACACAGAACAGACTGATTTAACTGTCACTTTTGCCAAATTTCCCTCCAAAATAAGCCTACTGCAGTGGTTCCCAACCACGTTCCTGGAGGCCCCCCAACACTGTATGTTTTCCATGTCACCTTAATCAAACACACCTGATTCAGAACATCAGCTCATTAGCAGAGACTCCAAGGCCTCAAATGGGTGTGTCAAGGGGTGTGACAAAGGAGAGATGCAAAATGTATTGGGGAGCCTCCAGGAACGTGGTTGGGAACCACTGGCCTACTGTATCACTAAGGCCTAGTCCACACGTACACAGGTATTCTTATAAACGTAGTTTTTCCTCCTTCGTTTACTAAAAAAAAAAAGTCTAGTCCACATAAAAATTCAAAAACATGTTATGAAGCATTGTCAAGAACATGCCAAACGAACAGGTGGCAATATAACCCTAACCATAAAGCCATGTTGAGCAATCAGAAGTCTGAAAAAAGCATGCACTTCCACATGCATTCAAGTTATACTTTTCATCACATTTATAATTATATTAAAAATCTAAACGGAAATCTACAAACGTAAATAATGGATAGGTTGATCTGGTTTATTGGTTTGTGCCGCACACTACCTGAAAATTAAAACCAAAACATTTTGATCACCATCTGGTGGTTGGCAAAGATCATAAACCCTGCCCTCTCCATATAAATGAATTGGCTCCAGATGAATCAGTGAGAAACAAACCTTTTTGAAGCCTCAAATCAATTGAACCAATTGCTTCGCAAAATGATTTGCTGTTTCGAAGCACTCAAAACACCACATGGTGATGCCTGCTGGTCAAAACTGTGTAAATGCAACAAAAACTCATGTCAAAACATGCAAAGAACTGCTTTTACAAACTCAGTGCAAATGCTTTCTTGAAGATATAGTATATTAAATGAAATTAAAATAAAATAAAATACCATTAAATATGAAGTGTCTGAATAATATGTATCTTTTTAAATAGTAATAATTCATTTGCTTTATGGAGAGCTTGTCTAAACAGACAAGTAGGAGAGCAATAACTTCCTCTCATTCTTTCCATTACACAAATGTCTCATTAAAAATGTCTACAAATTGATAAAACTGATTTGAGATTAGGTAAAAACCACAGACGCTGGTTCAGTAGTTCGCCACTGGGAGGCAATCTCAATGAACTCGCATGATTCACAGGTTTACAGTCATCGCCCCATAATAGCAAGTCATTGACCATTGACATTATGACATAACGAACCCTTGTTTACTGAAATCAGGTGACTTTGGCAGTTTGATATGTGCTATGAACCAGTTTGGAAACTAATGATTCGCAAAGGTTTCAAAGCTTCATGAGGCAGTGTTTTTAAAAAAGCACTCACCACTAGTAGCTCCAAATGAATCACTACTTTGCAGATTCCAGCTGCAAATAACATCATTTTTGCAAATGACAGAGGGCATACTGAGCTGTTTTGGCTTTACTTTTCTATAATGGGAGGAAGTGGAGATGTGTCAACCATGTCAGCTGAAAGATCATCTGAATGGTGAGTGAGTTAGGAAGGTTTCAGAAGGGGAATGAAGTGAGTGAGTTGGGATCAGGTCATCTGAGTCGTTTACTGAAATAACAAAATTACACAGCAGGAGGATGGGTGGTGCATGCATACAAACTACTGAGCAAAACACTTGGATTTATGACTGCAATGACAAGGCCCATTAAGCATCATTTGCACTGCCAGCCGTTTTCCATCGTCACGCCTCTCCTGTGATCACACCATGCTTGTCATGAGCCTGGTCTGCGTCTGGAGACAGGAAGGTCTGTGCGACAATGATTTAAGGGGCGTGCAAACTGACAGTCATTAAATAGCTGGAGGTTAACCAGCCACCGTATTGCTGAACGAAGGCATCTGAGTTGCTGTAACTCAAATATGATGCAACTTAAAAGACTGCAGGTTTGAATCCCACTAGGGATGTTCTTGGCACATCTAGAAGCAATGTGTTTCAGCACTGAAATCCAGTGCTGGGGAAAAAGGTGTTACTGGCTGTATTTCATCCAGTTTTTTTTTTTTTTGGAACTGAAGTTAGTCTGAAAACTAGGACTTAGAATATTAAAACAAACAAACAAACAAAAAGGCCTATTGCGCCATTTTATCTTTTAAAAATACCTAAAGCAAACAAGTGAAGATATAAACTAGAATCATAATCAAATATAGAGTGCAAAAAAAGAAGCCCACTTCAATAAAGAGTTGAAGACTTGAACCAAAATATCTCTGCAAGGAATCTCACTACAAACTATGATTTGAAGGTAAAACATGTAAACATCAGCTTTGGATTGTGACGATTCCAGAGCTAAAACAAGCATAAAATCAGCAACACATGCATTTAGCAAAATAATCTGCTTATATTACATATAAGCAAATGATGCCATTAAGCAAATATTTGCAATACCCTTTGGGTTGGTCCTACATTGATTTTGGAATTCAGTGTGAAAACATGTGACCCTGGACCACAAAACCATTCACCATCCATGCAGTACAACTGAATGAATAAGCTTTCCATTGATGTATGGTTTGCTAGGATAGGACAATATTTGTCTGAAATACAACTATTATAAAATCTGAAAGCTAAGGGGGTGCAAAAAAAATCGCCTTTAAAGCTGTCCAAATGAAGTTCTTAGCAATGCATTTTACTAATCAAAAATTAAGTTTTGATATATAAGGAAATTTACAAAATATCTTCATGGAACATGATCTTTAATTAATTTACTAATGATTTTTGGCGTAAAAGAAAAATCAATAATTTTGACCCATATAATGTATTTTTGGCTATTGCCACATATACCCGTGCTACTTAAGACTGGTTTTGTGGTCCAGGGTCACATATGTTTATGATTACAAGTTTTAAATATAGCTGCAAGCAGCAATTAAGGAGCCATGCACAAAGAAGGCAAAATAAATCATGCTAGCATGGCTAGCAGCATCAGACCAACTGCATCAATGAGCAATTAAAGACATATTTAAGATTTTAAGCAAAACGGCTGAAAAATCACATACAGTCCTTATTAATGTGATTAAAAGATTGATCACTCTCGACCAGTAAGTGTTGCTGTTACAAAATTGATGTGGTGTGGTCAATGTGAGGTGACAATGGCACAAATAAAGTTTGGTGTCAATATATCAAAGCTTTGCAAAGATACAGCTTCATGTCATTTTGGCATCATGCCTCACATTTATTGTGGCGCTGTACGAATACGGTTTTGGCTATTGACATGAAATCCATAACGTTGTGTCAACACTGTCTGAAGATGGTCTGACTCGATTTTGGTAAAAATCAGACGATCCGTCTAGGACAAGTTTGAAAAAGTATGTTTTCAACATAAATCAAAATGGCAGACAGAAAGTTCGACCAGCTATGGCATAATTGGTATGCATGTTGTTGGCATGACCCAAGGAATATTTTGAGACCAGTTTCATTACAATCAGCTAGCGCAATCAAAAGTTAATAGCATTTTTGGAAATTTTATAATTAATGGTTAATGAATGGTTTATCACTCTTGACCAATTGGTGGCACTGTTACCAAATTGATGTGGCGTGGTCAGTGTGAGGTGACAATGGCACATACAAGGTTAGGTGTCAATATGTCAAAGCTTTGCAGAGATACAGCTTCAGATGCAGTTTGGCATCTTTCCAGCAAATTCGTTGATGCGTTAAATGAAAACCTTTTTGTTTTTTGACACGAAATCCATAACTTTTTGCCAGCATGGTCTGAAGATGATCTGAGTCAAATTTAGTGAAAATCGGACCAACGGTGTAGGAGGAGTTTGAAAAAGGTTTTCAACAATAATCAAAATGGCAGACAGGAAGTTCGCCTAATTTTGGCATAATTGATATCCATTTTCTCAGCATTACCCAAGGAATCTATAGAGATCATTTTCATTACAATAGGCCAAATCAAATGATATTTGCATTTTTTTAATAACTTTTGGCTACAACATGGCGCTGCCCTCAAACTTTTTGAGTACTATTATGGTGCTGAAGACACATACCGAGTTTTGTAGCGATACACCAATGTGTTCGTGAAATCTAGCATTTTATGACAAAATCCAAAATGGCTGACATGGGAAACTTTGGTATGCTCCTCTAAATCTAAAGAGACCATTTTTGTGATTTTAGCCACAGCATTCAGAAGTTATAAACAAAGATAGCCATTTTTCATATCTCCTGACCACTAGGTGGCACAGTGCCAAAACACTGCAGGTAGCCTCAGGTCACGCTTGTTATAAGAGACACCAATTTTGGTCTCAATATGCTTAACCATTGCAGAGATATAGCCTCAAATCGATTTTTGCGTGCTCTTCATTGATTCCGTTTGCACATTATTCGAGAACGGTTTGACTAATCAACTTGAATTCCATAACTTTTTGCCGCCATGGTCTAAAGATGATCTGAGCCAATTTAGATGAAAATCAGACAAACTGTCTAGGATGAGTTTAAAAAGTATTTTTTTTACAAACATTTAAAAACAGCGAAAAAAAAAATGCTATTTTTTAGCCATTGATTTCAGCTGTAAAACTGATGCAAAATTTTCATATATACACACACAAATATATACATACTTATATATTTGGTATTATTATTTCTTATATTTTGGGTTGGCAACCCAACCCAATAACATCATTTTGTTGATTTATGGCATCTGTTGAGCTCTATTTTTCCCAAAGGTCTACAAAGGTATACAAACTATACTGGTGATAAAAGTAGATCAGGATGCTTTCATATGAGATCATGGTTGTTCTTAGTTACAGTGTTTTCAATAACTACTTCCTGTGCTTTTAAATTATGTTTATCTCTCATTTAGCCAATGTCAAACCCATTACTACTTGGCTGTCTGGAACACACAATGGTAATTTTTGGGTTAAATGACCATTAACTGTATAATTAACTGTTGTTGCTGGTAACTAGTCTTTTACACTGGGATAGATGTAGCTCTATAATAAACATAAAATCTCACACACAGTCAAAAAATAGAGTCAAAATGGTCTTCTACTATGCAATAGCAGGAAATGCACTCTGTATTATTCATTTGGGGCTCATTTACTTGCAAGAACATTGCTGCTCTGTTTGTTTGCAATGAAAGCAGTTAAAAAGAAGAAATACACAGCAACCAAAATTGGTTTTTAATTCTACATCTGGAAATGCATTAGCTTTTAACATTTCTGTCAACACAGACTGCATACACTAATTATAAGTAGCAGGAAAATGTAATTTGTAGCACAGCAGATATAAAGGACACCATCTGAAAAGACACTGCCTGTACCTGATCTCACAGTAAGATGCATACATAGACACCACATTTGATGGGTGGCCACGGAGCAACTATTGAGAAATCACCATGGAAACAGTAGCCACGGGAACACCTCACTTCATCAGAGACTTAGAGACACCTAAAGCCATCCAGGACGGTCTGACTGATCTCTAGTATTCGACTAGGGCACCTTCAGGAAAGTAATGAATTTCAGTTCACTGAACTCCCACCTATGCCATGCAGCTCTCAGATCACATCAGATCAGATGCCCACGGGTGCAATATGTATTCTGAAGTTGTTTTATATTGCCAGTGTAGCATGCTGAGCACTACAGACACATCACAGGAGTAGAAAAAAATCCTGCAGAACTGAGATTACATAAACAACTGAATGAAGATAAATCATCTAATATCTTTCAAGAGGCTTTCTTTCAAGAAACAGTGCTGACAGTACAAAAATAAAACAAACAAACAAGAATGACAAAAGGTAAGATGGGATAATGTGTAAACCACACATTTTTTTCAAATAACACTGTGTCCACGCTGGATGTGAGCGGCACGACAAGTGACATTAAACAGACACAGGGTCATTTGCTAAGATTGGCTGATCCGTCTATCACATTCACAATTGGTATGTTAATATAAACAAGCCAAAATATTATAGCATTGCTTGTTTGTTGCTTTATTTGTGTACATATCAAATAGAACCTGAATTTTTTACTTGACTAAAGAAAAAAAAAAAGTCAGAAGAGCACCTCACGCTAATGGATTACAACATCAACTGAGCACAGATAAATCATTGAATGACTTCATAAGGCATGAACTCACTAAAAACCATTTGAATGGGAAATAATGTGTCTGAAATGCAAATCCAGAGCTGTAAAAGCTTGTGTAGCAGCTTTGGCCCTGGTGATCCCATTTGCTTAATGGCCAATTGATCATCATCTGACTGGACAGAGTGTTTGTGCAGTGGCTTCTGGTGAGGAAGCACAGATGTCACTTATTATGACAAAAATGCACAACGCCAATAAGCAAGAAGCATGATTTTGAACATCAAACTAAATGCCTTTAGATTTTAATTAAATGTGTGTCTAACTCCAAGCTCACGGTGTACAGGAACAGACATGTCGAATTTCAAGCACAGTCAGTCATGTGCATCACTGTTTCATTTATGCGCCATGTGTTTCAAAGTCCTACCCATTTAAAAGGCTGTCCAATTATCTTCTGGAGAACATCAGTAGTTCAACTAATTGCATTGCTATTTGTAGAGATCCTCTTGCCCAACACTGTCAAGAACCACAGTAGACAGATAATTACACACACTTTCTGGATCTGCAGCAACTGCATAGAAATGTCTCAAACATCGTTTACTGGATCTAAAATGATCTTCTGGAATTCGTATGGACACTTGCTTAACTAGCAACAATGGCTTGGACTGTTATAAGCGAGAGCCTCTAAGCAATGAATCTATAGTCAAATATTGTAATTTTTACAGAAAAATACTGAAAAATGTAACAACCTGTTTATTGGTACACTGAAAAACTGTTCACATTGTATACACATAAACTACTGTCAAATGTATGGTTTTTGGAGGCACATGCAATGAATTACATTACAATTCACAATGACAACAGTAAAAAGACATTCCCAGAAATCCTTGTGGGATGCATAATGAATGATTAGATTCTAAATAAATAATTGTGGTTGTTCTAATGTTTGTTAAGGCACCTTAAGGTGCTTTGTGTTGCAGTTTCTGTTATTAATTTCCATTTAAGCAATGGGTCTTTGTCAATTATTTATCACATAACATATGTTTTAGACAAAAAAGTGCCATGTATTGTTTTTCATCAAGGACAATTGTTCCAAAAGAAGCTAAAACATCAAGCTTTGAGTGTCATTAAGCAACAGACAGGCAGTCAGTTAAAACAATAATTTAAAACCTTATAACTTATAAATTATATAGGGTACAACAGGGCTTTAAAGGTGCCCTGGGGTAAAATGTCCCCTTGATATTTTTTTCCTCTAAACCAATAGATGGCAAAAAAAACGTAGCGTAGCACTTTCCAAAAAATCCGCTTTTCAAGATACACGTGCAAATTTGGCTGATGCTTGATGCGATCGCAGACAGCAGCGCAAAGACGATTCTGTGCTTACCTGATCTAATATTTGACGTTTTTAAAAATGTTGTAGATTAAAGTAGCAAATGAGAAACGCTAAAATTCTGGAATATATCCTGACACAAAGGTCTTCTTAATGATTTTCATTTTTATTAAAATAGATAATTAAAGCAACAGTTTTTAAATAACAAAAGAATATGTAAAAGGATGGTATTTGAGGTAAAAAGCATTCTGCTGTTGGGGCTAAAAGTCACAGTAATTAACATGATAATTAATATAAGGCTGACTTATGTTCATTTGCACATTTTTTTCTTAGGGTGTGCCTTTAGCCCTGTTGTACCCTATGTATTATTATCTTATTGTGTTATATATATTTAGATAATGACATGCTGGTGTGCGCTGGTGAGATGATGTGTAACATTCATTAGCACTCCCGTCATAACCCCGAGCAGAATGGCAAACAGACGCTGAGCATGAATAAAACTCTTGCAGGTCTGATAATTGGAGTCTGTGCTGTAGAAACTCTAAATGTTTCACCTTTAAGAGCACTGTCCCAAAACTGTCATTATAAATTCTGCAGTGGTTAGAGACAGGAAGTGCATGTTGTGCCCTTGTTCTCCATTGTGAGCCCAGAATCTCTCAATGGAAGATATGAATGTTTGTTGGCAGGTTGCACTGCAGACATAGTGGCTGTTAGCAGGATTGATTGGCTTCCCATTACTGGATGTACTTTTTAAGGGCACTGATTAGACTGCACTTCAGCTGCTCTGAGCAATTTTCTATACTCTACATTGATTGAAATGAATAAAACATAAAAACAGAACTAACGGAGTAGCTTTAACAGAATCAAAGGGCTAGCTTTGCACTGGTGTGTTGTTTCAGAACAATACTTACTCATTAAAAAAAGAAAGCACTCTCAGTGGAGACATTATTTGCAAGCACCAGTATTACTACTGCTTATGCATTTGCACAAACCAACTCTTATTATATTCCAGCATGTAATGTTGTTTTGGACATGAATGTTCTTAAATCCTGTGGTTTGTTAAGAAGAAGTGTGCTGTTATTTTACTAAGTAATTAAAATGCTGTGCACCTGAAGCACTAAAACAAACTAAAGTCTCTTATCTAAAAAATAAATCAATTGAATTGATCAAGGAGCTACAACTAGTAAACAACCACCTAACAACTCGCTGAGAATACCTACATACTAATGTCCAAACCACCCCCCAGAATACTGTATCTACTGTATAGCAATTACCTGGCAACCACTCACAACACTCGCTTTTACATGAGAAAAACAACTTACTCCCAAAGCTGTGATGATTGACACTGTGGTAACCATTTTCTGTTTATGGAATCCGCTATTTCTGACCAAATTAATATTACAGAAAGCAAAGACTTGTTATATTCGACACACTCAGACAGCACTCCGTTGAAGTGTTGCCATGCCCACTTATAGTTTGGGCTTGGAGTTATTAAAGTGGCAGCTATGGGTTGTGATCATATTTCCCAAATAAAGAAAATAAATGATTTTCAAGCAAGATCTGGCAACATGAATGAGTCTTGTAGCTCTCTAATGTCATTAACTAGTTGTTCAGCTTGGTTCGGTTCCGTACACATTAAAGGCAAAGTGAAAATTATAAAAAAAAAAAAAAACTGTTTGATAGGTTATAATGACGTGATGTTTAATTTGAAAAAAATAAAGAATGCCATAAGCTAAAAATGAATTGGTTTGAATGGCTTTACTGCAGAACAATTAGTGTATACAATAAAATATAAATGGCACTGTTATTTGATGGTGGATGTGGTGAATAAGCTGCCAGAGATCAAACTGTTGATTTTGAAGTGAAAACGATATGGTTGAAATGGCGAATATGATATATATATATATATATATATATATATATATTTATATATATGTTATATATACATATGTCCTGGATATATATGTCCGGGTCGATAAAGACCCGAATATGTAATAATGATTGGCGAAACAGTCGTGCATTTAAGGGTTAACTCTGTGTAGAATTTTGCTAAATGCGGTCATTACTACCTAAGTTGTGATAGATCACACAAAAATGAAAATGCTCATCCTCAAGTTCTTTCAATCCTGCATGAGTTTCTTTCTACTGTTGAAAACAGAAACCAGCAGCTGATGGTATAGCGACTGACTTAGTATTTTTATCCATACTATGGTCAGTGGGGACAATTAAGTGTTTGCTTAACAACTTTCTTCAAAGTATCTTCTTTTGTGTTGAACAGAAGAAATAAAATCATACAGGTTTAAAACAACTTGATGCTAAATAAATATTATTTTTGAGTGAACTATCCCTTTAATCCTACGGTTGTAGAAGGCAGCTGTCACTCCTGTAACAGAACATGTTAAACTAAACAATGAATTGACAACTGTATTTAGCTGCATGTGTGTACATGCTGTATGTTACTTTTAACGCCACTGTGATCGTGTTGATTTTTGACTTCTCAGAATAGTTTCATGAGCAGCAATAACACTGCCACTTCACTTAGAGCACAGATGATATTCACTGGCTCACTGGGACACTTCCTCTGCTCATTCGTGCACCGAAATGATGGCAGCTGCCTCTATCAAATGACAGGATCAAAGGAGTCGACGCTTATTAGTATCCCTCTTTTATCTGCTGTTGGTAAGCTGCAGTGACGCAGAGGAGGGCTTAAAATCGCTTTCCCTTTTCAGAGGGTGAAAACTGGGTGGGGAAATATGCCCTTTTTGCTCAGGGACATCCTGCAGCTTGAAACAAGCTTGACACTGTCTTTATTGCTGCAGGGTTTCAAAGTCATATCACTTTTTAATATTATTTACAATCACATGCGCAAATTTAATGATAAAACGGATCGTTCTGCTTCTGGTCAATACATTGCTCCAGTTGTTGTAAAATACACAATATAGTAACAGCAAGTAATTGTTTTAATGAAATTTGCCACCCAGTTTATTTATATATTTATTTATTTTCACCTTGTATCAATCAAATCACATACATTATAATACCTTTTCCTGAATAAGCAGAATACGGCCTTGAATTTCATTTAAAGAAGTATTTCAGATGTTGCTTATTTTAAATAAATAAATAACCCTTACATTTTGAAGACTGGTGGCTTTTTTTCTTTTTCAAAGGCATTATTACCCTCAGTTTTCATGTTTTTTTTGTTGTTGTTTGCTTCTTTTTCACAAAACTATAGTCAGAAGAGTTATTTAACTGGTGACCTGCAAGTTCCTCTTACTATCAGTCTGTTAAAGATTATCTATGTGTATTCGTAGCATGCTTGTTCTGCTTGACTCCGCTGTTTAATCACTGGCTCTCTGGAAAGAATTATCCAGAATATTCCAGTATGGCAATGAGCTCAGATCTTCAGTTTTAGCAAAGGGCTGTCAGCTTCTGCTGAATTGGCAATGGACCAGAAAGAAAAACTGACAACCTTTTCTTTCCATTTTTTTTCCGGTTTTCCTCCGCCAACCTGCAGGAAAAAAATAATGACTTAATTACCAAATGTTCAGCAGGACTCCTTGAGTGCACCATCAAACAACCATGTCAGGAGCAATGGCAGGGTTAACCTGAAAGATTAATAGCTGCTGTCAGACTGTTTTACTGCTCACTGGCTCCTCTTCATTTTGTGATACTACAGTACAAGAACACTGTTTCTACTGTGGAAACATTATGATCAGTTACAGATGTTTCTAGTAGTTTCTAGTAGTTAATTTCAGTGGACTAAAAAATGTAGAGGATTTAGATATGAATGAATAGCAATAAAATAAAAAATAGTACACAGACTTTGATATTTTCTAAAGAAAGTGTGCTTTTTCCCATTGAAAAACTCACCACCTCAATTCTATTCAATTTCTGGTTGTATTAATCATTAGCATATCTGAGTCTCTGGGATTTTTCCCGTTTAATAAGAAAAATAAGTCTGGTGCATGATTTGAGGAATAATTAAAGTTCCTACACTGTAAAAAATAAAAAACACAATTTGTTGAGTCAGCTCAAAATAATTTGTTACCCTGCTATCTTAAAATTTTAAGTTCAGTCAACTAAAATAAGTTTAGTCAACTTGAAATGTTAAGTTGTACTAAGTAACAACTTAGATATCTGTTAACTTAACAGATTGGTAAGTAACCCAGCTGCCTTAAAATCTTAAGTTGATTCAACTCAAATATCTAAGTTGTCACTTAGTATAATTTAACATTTCAAGTTAAATAAACTGTTTTTGAGTTGACTGAACTTAAAATTTTAAGGCAGCCAGGTTACAAATTATTTTAAGTTGACTCAGCAAATTGTTTTTTACAGTGTAAGCAACAGTAACTAGTCACTGTCGTGGTGCATAAAATAAACTTGTGTTGGCATATTTTTGTGTGTTCAGTTTGAAAGCGGTCTAAAGTTAATAAAGCAGAGCAGTTTTCCTGACTGTAGCCAGACTCCCTGTAGTTTATGGTGACAGAGATCGCTGAAGCAGCGTCTGTGAAGGTTCACTGGTCATGAACACCATGAAATGTATGAGTTCCTCCCCTGATGGCAGCCAACTGCTGCTTTGATTAGTGCAGGACTGTAGCGCGCGTGTCGTGATTTTATACTCGATATCGTATATGGAAAGATTGTCGTTTGGCATTACTGCAGCGTTCTCGACACTCAACACAAAAACACTTCTTTACTGGCATTGATGGGTCTATGAAGAACCTTTGACATCCATGGAACCTTCCTATTGCACAATATGTTCTTTAGATTATTAAAATGTTCTTCACACCAAGAAAAAAGTTTCTGTTCACGTAAAGGCTCCTTGGGAAACCAAAAATGATTATTCTATGGCATTGCCGTAAAATTACACTTTTGGAAGTGTTATTTTTAATAGTGTATCCACCTTTTTATTTTGTAAATCTTATGGGTCTGGCTTCTGGTCTCATGCGTGTTCAGCTATTTTTAGCTGTACAAAACAGCTAATTTTGCTGCTTGATATGAAGTGGCTAATTCGTATGAATTTCATATGACCTCACTAGTACAAATTCATACAATTTTAGCGAAAACTTATGTATTTTACGAGTTGCACAATACGTAAGAATTTGTATGAATCACCTAAATCTACCCGTCACTGAAATCATACAAATTCATACGATTGAGGGCGTACGAATTAGCCACCTCATAAAATATGTACGAATTGCTTGTGAGATAGCGATATTTTTTTAATGTATTATCTTAACTATGAACACACTGGTTTGTAGTGCAAACAGTTTTACCATTTAATGCACTTTGTTATTGTTCTCTTATTTCCCTATAGCGGCTAATGATCCGGAAGTCTCACCTATAGGCTTATTTCTGCATTAAAAAAATAAGGTGGATAGTTGCTTGTGTTCATATTCTCTGGCAGTGTAGCGCTCAGCCTATAGCAGCTTTACACCTTTCTTCCTTGCAGGTCTGGGAAATCTCTTGCATTTCATGACAACATATATTAGTATTTGCTGGCAGCCAGTCTGTTCTCTAACAGACAGCTGCTATCTTATTTATTTATTTACTCACAAATGCTACCGCTAACATAGAAAAAAGCCCATGCATAGTACTAGAGTGCTGATCCTCCTGTATGATGTTTATCAGAGCAGAACTTCCACAGTGACGATGGAGTGAAGTGGGTGCTGTTGCTATGTGGTTGCTATGCTGTTTTGTGCTTTCTTCTGCTTTTCGGTTACTAGATTGTTATGATTGGTTTCCCGGTAACACTTTGTGGTTGCTAAGGTGCTCTGAATGGTTTTAGCGCATTCAGGTATTCTGGGTGGTTGTGCCATTCAAAAGGTGAGAGAATAGAAATAACAATAGGCTACATGCATTAGTCAGAAACTGGCATTACTCCTGTTCAGAGTAGGAAGGAAATGTAATAGTTTACAGATTACAAGTTGCCCTATTTAAAATCTAACAAGTACTGTAACTATTTCGATTACTTTATTAAAGTAATGTAACTGATTACATTTGATTACTTTTAGATTCCATTTCTACATTTCTAATGAGTGTTAATCATTTTGAAACATTTAAAGCAGACAGGGTTAACCTTACAGTAGTACTCACCTGATTACTGACACACTTTTCAAAATCTTTCATCACTTAATCGTTTAATATTAAAAGGCAACCACCACAAAATCAGACTTTAGCACCTCTTTTTACTTTGAGATCATTCTGAGGTTAAATACAGATACACAATCAAATCAAATCTTTGCATAGCTATGACAAGAAACACTGGCATCTAACAATGCAAAACTGTTCATCTTAAAAAAAATACAGCATATACATCATAACAAATAGGATTTGAAACAGTTATCAAATAAGCATGTGTCCTACTCTGTGTCCTAAACTCCTGGTGTCTCTTATTTTAGTGCAGTCAATGCAATTTGGGAAAGAAATCAATAAAATCTGTACGTGTGAAAATATTCACACGTAACCCCCTTTGTAATCGCTAACGTGTTTTTTGTTTCTTTTTCTGAGTAACTGTAACAGATTACGGTTACATTTATTTTGTAATTAAATTACATAATCTGTTACATGTAACTAGTTACTCCCCAGAACTGCTCCTGTTCATATTTGTTGTCTTTGTAATCGTTAACATTTTTATAACTGTAATTACATTAAACATTTTTTAAGCAACTGTAACAGATTATGGTTACTTTTATTTTGTAATTAAATTACATAATTCATTACATGTAACTAGTTACTCCCCAGCACTGCTCCTGTTCATATTTGTTTTCATCGTGGTATCAATACTGAGTGTTACCACTTTATTTCTGCTTTCCCATGTGACCAATGTGAAAATTCCTTAAATGTATTTATTGTAAATCTTACCGTTAAATGGACAGCAAGCTAATATGCATTCTAAAAATCTCTAACTTCAGATAATAAGGTACCCTATGTAGCAAATAAAATGTAAATAAAATTTATTATTTTGACTCATCCTTTTCTAAAAATCTATTTAAAAGCTGTTATCATTTTATAAAATGTTTTAGTCAAAACTTTATATTAACATTTAGTACATGTTAGTAGATGAACATGTTATGTTTCAAGTCGCCAATATTTTTGTATGTTTAATATTCTGCAATTATTTTAATGTTAATATTTAATGTTTATGAATACAAAAAGTGCATAGTGCTGCTAATTTTGTTTTCTGCTTTTGACATAAATATGGTGAAATGATTTCAGTGTGTGTATCAGTACTTTTTGAACATTTCCAGCACATTTTAGTCTGTATAATGGTGATTTGTGTTACGAAAGTTTCATTAGTTTCATCTCACTACACAATCTAAACACTGGAAAACTCATTGTTGGTTTTGCACTTTGGGATTGTTTCTAATCTGGTCCAAACAGCTTCTGTTTGATGAGACACAGGTGTTTTGCTTTTAATGCTGCCAAAATTAAAATCCACCGAATGGTGCTATCAGCATGCTTCACTGGCACTGGACATTGAACAATTATATTGTGCCAAACATTCCTGAATTAGTATTAAATGAATTTGTGTATTGAGGATTCTGCCATCTGTATGATATGACATGATGTTGTATTTCCTTTAGATGGCAGCATTGCATAATCAGTCATTGTTTTTGGTCTGCATCCAGAAATGCAATGGACGCAGATGCAGTGCAAACATCTCTTCTGACCTGTATTACGGGAACATTTTATACTGAGATTGTGTCAGCGTGTTATTGCTTCACATTAACTGACAATATTGCATTATGTGCTTGAACGTTATGTAAAAGCAAAGAACGATATGTTGAGTGTGAGCCAATGGATTCAGTGCTGCTTTTTTAGCACAGTAATAAAGAGGGGTAAAGACATGGATCACACCAGATATCCTTCTGTCCTTCCAGATACAGATAGCCTTCTTTCCTTCTTTTATATATTTTCTCTGGCCTGTTTTGTGCTTGCCCATATAACACCCAAACACAAGTTAAAGAAAACATGAACGAGATCCAAAATTGTACATACTTATCAAAAACGAGTGCAAAATCCAATGATTGCAATGCTGCATCAAAACAGCAGCTGTTTGCATTGCTATCATTTCTCAGCCGCCAGCTTTGCAATTATGCAGTTTGTTTATTTGATTGTTTTTCTAGTCATTATAGCAGCAGGGTTATAAATGATGTTGAACTGTTTTTGCATAAACTGATTAAACAACACTACAAACATGCATGAAATGATTCATGAATACTTTTTGTCTTTCAGGGCAAAGATTTTTCGTGGGAAGAAGGTCCAAGGAGATTATGATGTCAAAGTTGAGCAGGTAAAGTGTTTATTATAGCTTCAGACCAGGGGTGTCAAACTCAGTTCCTGGAGGTCCACGGCCCTGCAAAGTTTCGTTCCAGTTCTGCTCTAACACACAAACCATGTAATAGCTAAACTCTGCAGGGCTGTGGCCCTCCAGGAACTGAGTTTGACACCCCTGCTTTAGACCTAGCTGTTATTCTCAGTTTGATCACACAAACCATGGCAACTTTCAACCAGTTTGCTAACACCCACAAACAAGTCTCTATAAATTATTCATTTGTTGTGCAAACTGCATCCTTCCCATGCATGATGTAATACATTTCTAGTAAGTAATTTATTTGTCCTCACCAGAAGTAAAATACTGTGTGCTGCACAAATTGAGGCAGTGAAAATGGACATGATGTGTGAAATATAGAAATATAGTGGAGTACGTGGGATTTTGGAGCAATGAGATTTCACTTTGATGCTGCAGAAATATAAACCAAACAACTATCAAAACATCTTTTCAGTCATTGTGATTAAATGTTTAAACAGATTGCCGATTTGATTGCATTACTGGAGGCCACTGTAGTAAAAATAATGGCCCCATGAAGAACTTTTTAACAACCAGGGAACCTGTCAAGTTTCTTTATAGTGGGAAAAAGGTTCTTTACACCATTCAGTTATTCTTCACACCAAGAAAATAATGAAGTGATAAGAAGTGATCACTGAAAGGTGCTTTGAGGAATCATAAAATAGTTCTTCTATGGCAGGGGTGTCGAACTCCAACCCTAATTAAACACACCTGATCCACCTAATCAGGCTTATTTTTGGGGAAAAAAATATCTTCATTCTCCATTGATGGTCATTCCAACATATTTTTGTATTCTAGATATTTTGCCAGTAGCAGTTTTTGTTAAGCTCTTAAAAGCGTGAAGAGCGTTGTCTTTGACATCACAGCTCAAGATGTGATGGTGACTTAAGTAGATTGGTCTTTAAATCACATATTTGTGGGGGTCCTGTGCCTGAGCAACACTGTATTACACAAGAAACCATTCATGTAATATTTCAGTGATTGTCTGGTAGATTGTCTTTATAGCCATGCAGTTCTGATAGCCGTTAGTTACAAAATAAACATACTCCCCAGCCATTGATATTCCAGGCCGCATGTTGCTAGTTGGAATTGATCCGAATTGTGCCGAATACTTGGAATTTGCATTTACCCAGAGAAAAAGCAAAGAGTAATAGTCCTACTGACTATTGATCAGGAACATATATGACAGAGGTACATTTGGAGTTCATTAACCTGCAGCCCTTTGGTCACTTCTGCTTGCGAACATACCTCTGACTTTTGAGTTACTGTCTGCTTTATTCGAGCAAACATATTTAGCACTGCCAGTATGTGACTGTAAGTATGATCCTGTATCCCTGTGAACTTGTTAGGTCTTGATGGCGGTGGTCAATGTGTCAAGTGTAACATTTATTTAGATGCCTTTGCAAAGTGAAAATCTGTTTTCTGCCAAACCGTCAATAAAGCAAACTGTTGTGACTAAGAAAGCCTGCAACAATATAATTGGATATTTTATTACAAATGAATGACCATTCTGCAATAATTAAGCATATAAAATATGAGACAGCTTCTCATAGCCAGTTTTATTGTGTCTGCATATAAACCTCAAATTTTACTGCTCTCATTGCGTAATGGATGAGTGTTAATAAGCCCACAATGATGAGAAGGAAGGGAACAGTTACGGGACATGATTCACACCTACTGGTATGTATTGTGTTTAAAAATCATAAGCTTTAATTAAAATGACTAATTTGATTACGAGGGTATGACTCTGCCTCCTGAATTATGCAATACACATAATTAGCAAAACAAGGTGGTGTTACATTCATTTACTATAGAAATTATGTTGTTTCCCCCTCTGAAGTTGTTTGCAAAAACCATTCTCCTAAGAGTTAAAAGAATAGTTCAGATTGAAAAATATTACAGGTTGTGCAAGTTCAGGTGTCAATGATGCCAGATTACACCATTAGTGTCATAACCAAATGGCAGTTTGATTATGCAATGGACAATGACATTGGAGATCTGCCTCAAACAGGATGATTTTCAGATAAATGCTGTTAACGCCTTAGCAGATGATGTTGTCAGATAAAATGCAGCTGTTAAATTTAAAATCAAACTATTAAATGTTAATAAATAATGATGAAAACTTTAAATAAACTTCACAAGGATCTACAGAACTGCATGCAGACAGGAACTCCTGTTATCCTTAATTGTTCAGGTGTTTGGTAATAGTATTAATCTTACTCTTTTATTACTTGATTTCTTCTTTAAAAAATATAATTAATAAAAATGTACTTAACTTGATGTTTATTATTATAAAAAAAAAAAAAAAAGGTTTTGTTGAGGAACATTTATGCACTATTTTCTGTTCGAAGAGACAACACACATGGGTAGCCTATATAAAAGTAGATATTAATATAAAAAATAATAAATATATTGTAAAAATAATATAATATATTGTGTTTTGTCATTGTCATGATTATAACAGCAGATATGACATATTTGGGCAACACTTTTTTAAGTTTACTTTAGACATTTTGCTATCAGTATCTTTGCAACTACAGTACATGTCAACTACCAGTCATTAGATTATTAGTAGACCGTCTGCTTAATATTCTACTCTAACCTAACAGTCTGTTAATGCTCTAATGCAGTGGTTCCCAACCACGTTCCTGGAGGCCCCACAACACTGCACATTTTGCATCTCTGCATTGTCTGACACAGCCATTTCAGGTCTTGAAGTCTCTACTAATTGTCATGGTGTTGCTTGCTACTAGAGAACACATATACAGACGTAAGACCGGACAGAGAACCTAGGAACAAACAGGAACTAATATACAGGGGATAATTAAGGAATGCAGGTGCAGGAAATAATGAATTAACTTAACAATACAGCTCAGGAGGCCATGGTGGAGCAGGGAACTCAGGAGGCTAAGGCTGAATAGCCTCCGTGGCCTTTGCCTTGGCCTCGGCCCTCGGCCTGACCACTACAGCCGAACCACTATAGCCCCCCCACCCCCAAAAATACTTGGGGGAATTTACGGGTTTAGAGGTCTTCCTGGCCGGGGACTCAGTCGTGGTGGCCTTTCTGGCTGGGGACTCAGGCAAGGCTGGGCTGAGGATCTCATATGGGCTGGGATCTCCCAGCTTGACGTCAAGCCCCCCGGCCTCTTAGCAGCCAAGCACACCGGCTGCAGCATTAATAAACCCGCTGCTCTCTCAGGCCTGCTGGCCGTTAGTCTACTGAGCCGGGAGATGGCCACCAAGCCTGGGTCCCTGGGCAAGATGGCCACCTCACCAGATCTTGGGAACTGGAGAATGGTTCTGGAGGCTGGGGCTGGTTCTGGAATGGGGTCGGACACTTTATAATGCCTGATAAGTTTAGAAAACATCCTTCATATAGAATCTCTCCAGATTCCAGGTCCATATTAGTGCTTCTTCTCTTCAGTTCACCCCACTCATTTTCTGTAGGGTTCAGATCAGGGAACTGGGCTGACCATGACAGAAGCTTGGTTTTATTCTCAGTGACCCATTTTTATTTTGATGTGTTTGTAAATCATTGTCCTGTTGGAGGATCTAACCATGGCCCATTATAAGATTTTTTAGCAGGGACAGCCCGTTTTTTATTTTTTATTTTTTATTTTTTAGTAAATGTCGGTATTTATTAGAATCCATGATGCCATCTATCTGAACAACATATCCAGGATCTCTGGCAGAAAAATAGGCCCACAACATTAAAGATACAGCAGTATATTTCACTGTACACATGGGGTACTTTTTTATCATTGTGTGCACCAAACCCATCATGTGCACACAAGGATAAAAAAGTGTTTGCTGCTAAAAAGCTAATTTTTAAATTCAATCTGACCATAGAACCCAGTCCCGTTTGAAGTTCCAGTAGTGTCTAAAAAAAGAATATGAAATTTTTGAATAAAAGATCAAATGGATAAACAATGCAGACATATTTTTACAGCCTTCTTTGGTCATATTTACCATATCATATTTACCATCATATTTACATAACATAGGGTATGAATAATTTTGAGCACAACTGTATATATATATATATATATATA
>JAHKKF010496720.1:0-25697 GCA_019740295.1 Labeo calbasu | reverse complement strand
TTTTTTTTAAAGTAATTCTTCTTATGCAAAAACAAAATAAAAAATAAATTAATTCATTAATAAAAAAAAATCAACCTTAAATTAAATATATTAATCTGTTATTTTTGTCTAGTTTTACATGAAAACATTTAAATGTCCTTTAAGGAAGATAAACAAGACAAATTTACTATAGAAGCAGATCTGAGGTAAAACGGTTTTAAAGCTTGTCTTCATTAATGCGTTAAACAAGAAGATTATTGTAAGAAAAATAAACCTAATTCATGAAATAGTCTTTGGAAGTAGTTTCTTAATATCTTAGATTCTGCTTCTCAAGTAAACATATATGAACACAAGACAATTATTTTCTGCTGTGTTAAGTTTAGCTAGCAAATTATATTGCTAGCTAAATCATAAAGCTCATGGGAGCCACAAAGGAGTTGGTGTACTTTGGTTTAATGCTCAGTCCAGTACACAGCTCAGCTCCCGTGGCTCCGTACTTATACAAAAAGGCCTCTGTCTCCATCAGGAAGCTAATACGGGGCTCTCTCTGCTTTCTCTTTCCTCTCCTCTCCGGTTCGTTTTTCCATCCAGGAGCTTTTTTTTCACTCAGACCCCTCCAGTGCAAACTACACTCACAGGCTCTGATGCTGCAAGTGTTGCTTAGAACAGAAAAGCTGATTTTATCTTGGTTTCTAGATCTTTACAAAAATAAAGAATAAGACTCACATCCGCGCCTGGTTTTCCTGGAAGGCCATTTAATCCATCCTTGCCATTGTCTCCATCAAGGCCCTGCCGAATTCATCAGATTAATGCATTGCAGCACATCATTTCAACCATGCAGCATTAATTTTTGTTGTAAAAAAAAAATACTTACTGGGGGGCCATCTGGGCCAGGGCCAGGTCCCCTTTCACCCTGAAGTCATAAAAAAATACTGAATAACTTTAAAAATAATTATTCGAGGCTACAAACATATACCTTGTTTATAGAATGTAAGTTTAGGAATCAGAGAATTTCTGAGAAATTAAATAGATAAAATGTCTGATATGTGACTCACATCAATGCCGTCGACACCAGAAAACCCAGGAAGCCCTGGAGCTCCAGGTGGCCCTCTTGAACCAACTGGCCCCCTCTAAAAAAATACATAAATAGATAGAATAATAACAAATAAAAACATAAAAACACAGCTCGTTCAGAATTTATCCTTAATTCCCAAAAGTTAAGTCTTCAGAACAATGGAGTCATTGTAGATGTGACTGATGCTGTGGTTAGAGGTATCACACTGGCTCTCTTTTTTGCTGGGAAAATGATAACAGCTGTGCACACCTGGACCAATTTACTGAAAATAACTTCCATATGTCAAGCCATGTTTTGGCTTTCATATACTTATAAATTCAGATACATTTAATGCAGAAACTTAGCATTAGTTAACATAAATATACGACATACGGTTCAGAAATGTGCATATGTGAAAAACATTCTTTGGTGCTTCAGCACATACTATTTAATAATATCTCATCAAAACACACTGCTTTTCTATCCATATACATTTAATGTTTTTGTCTCTGTATTTTAGAATTAAATATTTTAAGAAGCATACAGTGACCCAAAATCCCAACACAGTCCATCCTCTGTTGCAAAAGAAAGTTTCCTACCTGTGCAGAGATGATCAGAACTAACTGCAGTAAAATCAGCAGCAGGGACGCGCGGAGAGTCCCGGCGTGCGCCATAGTCACCCTGATGACTTGAAGGAGGCAAAATAGTCCTTTTTAAGAGATTTGTTGGGGTTCACGGGTTCTGTCAATATTCCCCAACTAAACCTCCACACCATCTACCAGTCTCTCGATGTAGTATTAAAAAGTTTTGTTTATTCATGAGCCGTGCTGGGAACTGTATGGTGATTGGATAGGAGTTCAAAGGTTTGCGTTAAATGGGCGTGGCTCAGACTCCGGCTACCTGCTGTGGGTACCGCATGTAAACAATACATCCTATCACTGTAGGTTCATATTTAAAACGATTCAGTATTAATAAATTAAATTGACTGTCAATGTTTCAAAGATACATCTTCGTACAATAAATAAATAAATAAATAAAAAAGAATGACAATTTGTTTTCTTTACACTACTAGTCAAAAGTTTTTAACAAGAAAGATTTTAAATGTTTTTTTAAGAAAGTCTCTTCTGCTCACCAAGCCTGCATTTATTTGATCCAAAATCCAGCAAAAGCAGAAATATTGTGAAATATATTTTACAATTTAAAATAACTGCTAACATATTTGAATGTATGTTAAAATATGATTTATTCCTGTGATCAAAGCAATTTTTTTTGCATCATTACTCAGGTCTTCAGTGTCACATGATCCTTCAGAAATCATTCTAATATGCTGATTTGCTGTTCAACATTTATTTATTTATTTATTTATTTATTTATTATCAATTCTTAAAACAATTTTTTCAGGATTCTTCGATGAATAAAAAGATCCAAAGATCAACATTTATCTGAAATAAAAAGCTTTTGTAACATTACATACTATACCATTCAAAAGCTTGGAGTCAGTATCATTTTTTTTTTTTTTTTTCTTTTGGTGAAAGAAATTCACCAATTATAAATTATAGAAATTATAGAATTATAGAAATTAATGTTTTTATTTAGCAATGCTTTAAACTGATCAGAAGTGATGATAAAGACATGCCACAAAAGATGTATATTTCAGATTGTTTTTCTGAACTTTCTATTAATAAAAAAAACTGAAAAAGTTCTACTCAGCTGTTTTCAACATAATGATAATAAATGTTTTTTAAGCAGCAAATCAGAATATTACAATAATTTCTGAAGGATCATGTGACTGGAGTAATGATGCTAAAAAATTCAGCTTTGAAATCATTGGAATGAATTACATTTTAAAAGATATTCAAAAAGAAAACAATTATTTTAAATAGTAAAAAATATTTTAAAAATGTACTGTTTGGACCAAATAAATGCAGACTTGCTGAGCAGAAGAGACTTCTTTAAAAAAAAAACATTAAAAAAACTTACTTTTCAAAAACTTTTGACTGGTAATGTAAGTTTTGATGATCAATCAATAAATAAAAATCAGATAAATAACTAAAATAAAAGAAGATAGACAAATAAATTATATATATAATATATTGTAGTTAATAAAGTATGAAGTCATCCCAGTGTCTCCCATACACCAGAGGGCGCTTTAATAAGTCATTGACGAGCATTCTTACTCTAGCGTCTTTGTATTTTGAAAACGGAACCGCCGCCGTTGTCTTGGTACTAAAGACAACACCTAACAATTCTAACCATTTAAAGGTACGTAAAAACAGAAGAAAATTTTTTTTTGCTTTACATTTATTTTATGTTTTCTTTTATATGTTGCCACAACAGCCTTCTTATTTTGTACTATGAGCGCTGCTTCCAGTGAGGGAGTGTAAAGAAATATTTTGTTGAGCTTTGTTTACACTCAACACATAGACGTTTTCCCTTGAAAAAATACGACGTGTTTGACTAATATCGAGTATGTTTATTTTGTTCATAAAAGATGGAGAGTCTAGACTTTTCTGAAGAGGAGATCCAGCAGCAATTGACTGCACTTGGATACAGAAATATTCCCAAAGAAAGACTGCGGGAATTCAAGAGAGGTGGGATAATATTTTGAACAATTTCAGTCTCATCAATGTATGTTTTTGCATCTTATTTTCATGTTATAAAACATATTTTGCCTTAAAGTAGTGCTGTCATGTTATAAATCTCCATCAGATCTAGATCAGCTGATTCGTCATGAAAAGTCAAAGAGTCACAGCTCCAGTGAGTGGACTTCTCCAACATCTCACAGCAGCTCCAGCAAAAGTCCGCCTGCGCTTATTAAAGAAAAGGGTGAGCGGTAACTCCTGCTTCATGCTGTGCACTTTCACGTGACTGTAAAGCACACTTAACCAACCTACTGCTAAATTTGTGTTTCTCCCTCAGTTCAACTGAACAACATCGGCCCTAGTTGTAACTATGTTCTCTTCAACAGCTCAGCAGGGCAACAGAGAGAGGTATGAGTTTTTATGCGCCTAAAAATGTATCATAATTTTGTGACTGTGCACACAAAATGTATGTTTTCCATATTTTCCATACCTAGATTTTCTCCTCCACATTTAATGAGGATGATCATGGAGACCATGGTATGAATCACTACTATGATTCGTATTCACGGCACACAGTTGCTCACAGACCAGATCGGCCCTCCACAGCACCCAACAGGCTGGAGACAGAGGAAGGACCTTCTGAAATATTTCACTCAGTTTTGGATGGTAGTGAGACAAGTCCTGACAGAGAACATCAGGTTCATTTGAAACCTGTGATTAAAAGGAAAGTGTTAAGGTAGGGACACAAATGAATTTTTTTGATTCGATAGTTGATGAGTACAACATCATCATCCATGCAATAGATGTGCAATAAAAATTTTGATATCTCATTTTACAGGAAGCATCAAGGTCGGTCTCAAGTCTGTGATGAGTCCACGCATAGTGAAGATTCTGGTAAGTCCAGTGGTTATGTTTCATGACAGTTTTGAGAATGGAATTAGATTAAAAATGCAGAAAAAACATCAATATTGTAAAAAATTATTGCAATTTAAAACAGTGGTTTTCTGTTTTATATACTTTAAAATAAATTTTATTCCTGTGATGTAAAGTTGAATTTTCAGCATCATTATTTCAGTCTTCAGTGTCACCTGATCCTTCAGAAATCATTCTAATATGCTGATTTATTATGAGTGTTGGAAACCGTAAAAAGAACAGCATTTATTTAAATAAAGATTTTTTTTTGTAACAATATACACTACTGTTCAAAATTTGAGGTCACTTTTATTCAGCAAGGATGTGTTAAATTGATAAAAAGTAATATTACAGACTTGTACTATTAGAAAAGATTTTTATTTTGAATAAATGCTGTTCTTTTAAACTTTTTATTCATCAAAAAAATCCTGAAAAAAAAGAATCACAGGTTTCAAAAAATATTAAGTAGCACAACTGTTTTTTAACATTGATAATAAATCTGCATATTAGACTTAGATTTTTGCAGGATCGTGTGACACTCAAGACTAAAGTAATGACTAATGAAAATTCAGCTTTGCATCACATAAATAAATAATATAGTTATATTAAAATAGAAAACTGTTATTTTATATTGCAATAATATTTCATGACATTACTTTTTTTCCTGTATTTTTGATAACTTTGATAAGCATAAGAGAGTTAACGTTAAATCTTATTGATCCCAAACTTTTGAATGGCAGTGTATGTGTGTTAAAGTGTAAAATTAAACTGAACATTTGTGCTGCATAATATTTTTATAGAAGCACTTTGGATTCTGTGACTGACTTTAAAAGTTTGAACGGTAGTGTTTATATTATATCCTAAAAAAGTAGTATGGTAGTTTCTTTTTTAAACATTACAGTCTTTACATGCGGTGAAACCTCCTATACACCAGGTGGCGCAATTAGCTGCATAAACCCAGTTAAGTTCTTACCAGTTAATCTTCTTAGTTACAGTCCCCCTCCCTCTTAACCATCTGCTTTGGCTCAGAAGTGAAGTTCATTTTCTTACTGAGGGCTAAAGGAGAGATCTGTCCATCTACCTCACGATGTATAAAGCTTTTGACAGCCGCTGGGAAAATGAAAGCAAGGATGATGAAGGATCTCTGTCCTCCTCCTTCTGGACAGATCAGGAAAGTGAGGGGGAAAACAGGGACCATGTTAAGAAAGAAAACAGAGCGAATGAGAGAAAGCCTGAGGAAGACAGTAAGGATGTCAAAGAAAGCTTAATTGAAAAGAAGAGGGTGACAGAGATGCTTCAAGGGAGTGAGCTGGAGAAGGAGAAATATCCAGAGGCAGATGAAGAAGACTGTGAAGTAGAAAGAAAATGTTTCATAGACGATGAAAATGAAAAAAGCACAGAGATAATAAGAACAAGGCAAAAGGAAGATGAAGAAAGTGAAGAGGAGGAGGAAGAAAGCGGAGATGAGGAAAAACAGCTTGAAGAGGAGGAGGAAGAAAGTGAAGATGTGGAAAAAGAAAGTGAAGCGGAGGAAGAAGAAAGTGAAGCGGAGGAAGAAGAAAGTGAAGAAGAGGAGGAAGAAGAAGAAGAAAGTGAAGAGGAGGAGGAAGAAGAAGAAGAAAGTGAAGAGGAGGAAGAAGAAAGTCGAGATGAGAAAGAAAAGCTGTGCGAACAACAGAAAGGGAACGCAAATGAAGAAGAGGAGGAAATAACAGAAAGTGAGCAGGAGGAAAAAGGAAATGAGCTTGAAGAGGAAGAACAACAAAATGAAGCAGAAGAAATGGAGAATGCAGAGAAAGAGGAAAGTGAGGAGGAGGAAAGCGAAGATGAGCAAAAACAGGTTGAAGAGGAGGAGGAAGAAAGTGAAGAGCAGGAGGAAAAAGGACACAAGAGTGAAGAGGAAGAAAGTGAGGACGAGGTAGATGGAAGTCGAGATGAGAAAGAAGACCTGTGTGAACAACAGAAAGGGAATGAAAACCAAGAAGAGGAGGAACTAAAAGAAAGTGAGGAGGACAATAAAGGAAAAGAGCATGAAGAGGAAGAAGAACAAAATGAAGCAGAGGAAAGCGAAGAGGAAGAAAAGGAGGAAGCAAGTGAAGAGGACAAAAAGGAAGAAGAAAATCCAGAGGAAGAAAAAGAGGAGTCAGACAAGAGTGAGGAGGAAAAGGATATCAGTGAAGATGAAAAGTATAGTGAGGAGGAAAAAGAAAGCTCTGTCAGCGGAGAAAGCAGTGAGGAAAGTG
This sequence comes from Labeo calbasu, assembly GCA_019740295.1. NCBI lineage: Eukaryota > Metazoa > Chordata > Actinopteri > Cypriniformes > Cyprinidae > Labeo > Labeo calbasu. The sequence continues at coordinate 18,927 of JAHKKF010496720.1, read as the reverse complement.
AGGAGTCAAAAGTCAAAATTGATGATCCAGAGGGCGAGAAAGATCAGGTGAGTGTGGAGGAGAGTGAAAAAGAGGAGTCTTTTTTAAAAGAAGACTCAGAAAGTGAAGAAAAGTGTACAATTGAGGAAAAGAAAAACAGTCTCGCCAAAGAAGAGAGCACAGGTGGTGAGGAAAACAGTCATTTTTCATGGGAAGAAGAAGACGAGGAGAAAGAAGACAAGAAAGGAGATAATATATGTTGTATACCCGAAAATGGTAAAGGCACTGAGGGAAAAGATGATGGCAAATCGTTCGTGAACAAAGTAAGCATCTCTGAAAGCGAGGGATCAGAGAGTAGCAAACAGAAAGAACTTAACAATGAGGAGCGAAGAGACTGTTTCACACAAGATAGTTCAGACCAAGACCTTGACAGCAATAAGGAAGAGGAGAGGAATAGAAATAGTGAAGAGGAGGAGAGGCAATGTTTTATGAATGAATATGAAGAGATAGAACTTGGAAAGAGTGATGAAAAAGAGGAGGATAAAAGAAAATATGTCTTCAGCGATGAGGATCTGGAGGAGAAAAGGCTTGGAGCGGATGAACGTGAAAATGGGACGGAAGAGGAAAAACAACACAATTCAGATGAAGAGGAAGTATCTAAAGGAGGCAGTGAGGAAGAGGAGGGGAGAGAGTGGTTTTTCAGTGAATCTGTTGAGGACAAGGAAGATCGTGACCAGGACGGGAAGTCATGGGCAAGTGATGATGATTATGTTACAATAGCCATTGGCCATTCGCAAAAAGAAGAGGAAGAGAATTGTAACATGATATCTACTAAGGAACAAGAGCGTGATGATGTACAGCAGAAGGAAGAAATTAGAGACGTCTATGTTGAGGATTTTCACGAAAGTCTGGGCAGCCCTGCGGCAAGCATTTTAACTTCTGGTTATGGCACGTACAGACCAGACTCACCTAAAGAAGGAGAGCCAGAGGAAGTGGATTATAGAGACGATTGTACTTTGAGAGGATTGGAAGAAGAAAATGAATCAATCCTAGATGCTCGTGATTATGAGGATGACAGCAGTCTGGTGTGGTTCAGAGACAATCAAGCATTAGAAACAACCGATGGACGAGCTCCTGGAGAATCGCCAGATGGTAATCGTGTAATTGTCTGTAGTGATCAAAGCCATGATGGATCTGAGGGTGATGGCCATGACATCCCGAGCCAAGACCATCAAACCGGCCACCACCAGAGTCCCACAGAGAACGACTCAAGAACTCAAGATGGAGGCTCTGAAAATGTGTGGTACTTCAGTGATGGTTGGGAGGTGGACTATCTTGACCACCCCTTTAATTTGAGGCACAGGAGGGGCAGAGTTCAAAGGAGACCTGAGGAGAAACAATATGATGATGGATATGATGACAGCAAGAAGGAGAGGAAAGAAAAGAGAGTCAGAGCTTATACTGGCTGCCTTGGTGTGTTAAACTGATGTCTTTTACTGAAATATGTAGTAGAAAACCCAGGAAATATTATTAAAGGAGAAGTCCAAAACAAAAATTGACAGATCATGTACTCACACTTTGTCATCCAAGATGTTCATGTCTTTCTTTCTTCAGCAAAAAAGAAACTATGTTTTAAGGGAAACATTTCAGGATTTTTCTCCATATAATGGTCTGGTATGGTGCCCCAGTTTTGAACTTTTAAAATACAGTTTAAATGTGGCTTCAAATGATCCCAAATGCGGTTGTAAATGATCCCAGCCGAGGAAGAAGGGTCTTATCTAGCGAAACGATCAGTTATTTTCATAAAAATAATACAATTTATTTACTTTTTAATGTCAAACGCTCATCTTGTTTCACTCTGCCTGAACTGTTTTTTTCCGGTTCATGACAGTTAGGGAATGTCGAAAAATACCCCTCTTATGTTCTGCAGTGATGTAGGATGTTTTTGAAATGATTTTTGAAGTTGAGGGAGAAAATACGATTAGAGGTTTTCGACATGCCCTAACTGTCTTGAGTCAGAATACACGGAGTTCAGGGAGAGCAAGACAAGACGAGCGTTTGAGATTAAAAAGTATTTAAATTGTATTTTTTAAAATGAAAATAACCGTTCGTTTCGCTAGATAAGACCCTTCTTCCTTGGCTGGGATCGCTTGAAGCCGCATTTAAACTGCATTTTGGAAGTTCAAAATCGGGACACCATATCAGTCCATTATATGGGGAAAAATCCTGAAATGTTTAACTCAAAAAACATAATTTCTTTACAGCTGAAGAAAAAAAGACAAACATTTTGGATGACAAGGGGGTGAGTACATTATCTGTAAATGTTTGTTCTGGAAGTGGACTTCTCCTTTAACCATTATTTTGATGACATCAAATTGTTGCACTCAATGAGCTGCTGGCGTTACTGTTGCTATTTTTACCGCAACACAACTTGGAGAGTAAAATGCTGATACGATGATCATTTTGTGTGGCTTTTGGGCAACAAGAGAAGCAGTGTACGTCTTCACTGCTTTCTTAGTGATAAGCAGAGGAGAAAAGAATGGGAAGATGCCTGTGGAAGAATAAAACTTCCTAAAGACCTGCGTATTTGTTCTCTCCACTTTAGCCCTGATGCCTTTGAGGCTTTTAGTAGACCACAGCTACTGAAAGAGCTTTACAAATGGCAGAGACAAGAAACACTAGATGCCATTCTGGCAGAATGTAAACATGCAGACACTTGTCATGACGCCGCAGCCACTGAAGGAGTTTCTTAGTGCGGATTTCACTCGATTTTCGGGGGTGTTTAGACTCCTTGTGGGAAAAAATCATTGGTATGGCATTTGGTTCAAGCCTATGCTTGTATCCACCGCCACATGTAAGCTCTTTCAGTAGCTGTGGTCATTGTATCAGTATTTTATTTTCCAAATTGTGTTGTGGTAAAAATAGCAACCGGTAGCGCTAGTAGCTCACCAGGTGCAACCAATAATCAAAAGGTCCAACATAATCAAAATAATGGTGCCCTTCTTAGTCCAAAATATGTATAAAATGATGAGGATTTTTTAAAAATAACATAAATCTTTCATGAGTTCTTATTTCAGTAAGAGACATAATTTACGTTATATTAAGCCATACAAGTCTTAATACCGGGGGTTTCCTTTAATAAAAAAAAATCCGTTAACACTACTGTTAAAAAGTTTGGGGTTAATACAGTTTTTTAGTCTAGTCTAAAAAGTCTAAAAATTCATTTGAACTAGAGATTATTATAGATGTCATTATAGATTTTGTATGTTTGGGATGTGTAATCATACACTTACGTTTTGTAGGTACAGTTAGTGAGCTGGAGGAGCGTTTGGACCATATGCGGATCGGTGCATCTCGTGTGCATTATGACTCGGAAAGTGAAGAAACGGGAAGCTATACTGACAGATCCAGCTCTGTGACAGAGGAATCACCGAGTGCATTCCAAGAATACATCAAAGGCATGGTCAGTGCACACACACAGACACATTCACACTTATAAGTTTTAAACAGTGTTGAATTTTAAACTTAATTTTGTCCTTTCAACAGGCACGATCACACAGTGAAAGTGATATCCGACCCCGTCCAAAATCATGTAAGTCCTATTTTCATGTCTAATTTCAGTTGATGCCTGTGTTTCTTTCTATCAGTTAGCATGAATTTACACAATCTAATTCTCTTCACAGTTATACGGCCAGTTTTTGATCATCCTCACACAAGGAACTTGAAGAAAACTGATCCAGTGGCGAAGTATGGCATTCTTCAGTATTGATATACATAAACTAAATAAATGAATAAAGACTCTGATTATAATTCCTTTGGATCTTTTATCAGGTATTTCCAGTATAAGCAGGATTGGGAGATGTTTAAACCTCCAGGAGAGAAGAGCAGGAGGGATCTGCACTGGGCCATCAGGGTATCATTTATTTATGTACTTTTTTTCTTTAGAAGTGGCTGCTTTGTAAGGAATAATATTTACCAGTCAAAAGTTTTTGGACAGTAAGATTTTTAAGAAGTCTCTTAGGTATATTTTCTTATTCTATATATTTCTTCTTTATATATTATTTTATTTTAGAACATAATTTATTCCTGTGATCAAAGCTAAATTTTCAGCATCATTACCCTAGTCTTCCGTGTCACATGATCCTTCAGAAATCATTCCAATATGCTAATTTGCTGTTTAAAAATTTTTTATATTATTATCAATATTTAAAACAGTATAGAAATTATATAAATTAATAATTTTATTTAGCAAGGATGCTTTAAATTGATCAAAAGTGATGATAAACATTTATAATGTTACAAAACTTTTCTATTTCAGGTAAATGCTGTTCTTCTGAACTTTATCAAAGAAACCCGAAAAAAATTCTGCTCAGCTGTTTTCAACATAATAAAAAGTGTTTTTTGAGCAGTAAATCAGAATATTAGAATGATTTCTAAAGGATCATGTGACTGGAGTAATGATGCTAGAATTCAGCTTTGAAATCCCAGGAATAAATTGCATTTTAAAATATTCAAATAGAAAGTAATTATTTTAAGTAATAAAATTTTAAAATATTACTGTTTTTGCTGTACTTCAGATAAATGCAGGCTTGTTAAGCAGAAGAGATTTCATTAAAAAAACATTACTGTCCAAAAACTTTTGACTGGTAGTGTATATATGATTTTAGTTTAATTTCTTTTATTTAAAAAACATTTTGCTTTTATTCTTAGGAACAACTTATGTATCAGCCTCCACCAGTAAGTTACCCTTTATATTTATATATAACTCTTTTTTTTTTAAGAATTGCCTATATTCTCTTACTCTGAGTGCTTTTTCTTGTCTCTATAGCCGAGACCTCAGAAGACGTACATCCCCAACACTTACGTGGTTCCAACAGAGAAGAAGCGTTCTGCACTAAGATGGGAGATCCGACATGATTTAGCTCATGGCATTATCCCAACAAAAATCTCCTATCCCTGACACAGACAATGTTCCACTTATGCCTTATCTTTTATATATGCTTAATGTTATTTATTCATGATATTGACATTTTTTACTTCATGGTATGTGAAATGAGACATCAAGATCATTGTTTTTTATTAAATAAACATTTTAATACACTGAAGTCTGCTGTGTTCATGGCAGGTCACTGTATGGGAGTTTGAAGGGATACAGGGGAGTATAGCGCACATCGTGCCAAAGCAGTTTCTTTTCGAGAAATTTTACAGCCTCCAGAGTGAGAACCAGATTTTCATGTTTCAACATGCTGTGGACGTTTAGACCTGTAAAATTAAAACAACAATGTTTTATGTATTATGACCACAAAGGATCTTTAAAGTGTCAATGCGTTATGTTTGGTCAAGAGTGCTTTCAGCTTTTGGTGTGGTTTACCACAGTTTGTTTACCTATGGCTGGAATGATATTCACTGTTTTCAGCTCTTCAGTTGCCTTAAGAATGTTCTGAGGGAATTCATCACCTCTAAAATGCATACAAAAAAAAGAAGAAATTACTTAAAGTGATAGCTCACCCAAAAAACGACAATTCTGTTATGAATTACTCATATAAACCCGTAAGACCTTTGTTTATCTTCAGAATTATTTCTGATGAAATCAAAGAGCTTTCTGACCCTGCATAAGCAACAACACAACTGACATGTTCAAGGCCCAGAAGCTAGTAAGGACATCGATACAATAGTCCATGTGACATCAGTGGTTCAACCGTAATGTTATAAAGCTACGAGAATACTTTTTGTGCGCAAAGAAAACAAAAATAACGACTTTATTCAACAACTTTTTCTTTTCCGTGTCAGTCTTCGCTGCACTTTCAGAGTCAGAAAGTTCTCGGATTTCATCAATAATATCTTATTTCTGTTCTGAAGAGGAGAACAAAGGTCTTGCAGGTTTGGAACAACATGAGGGTGAGAAATTAATGACAGAATTTTCATTTTTTGTGAAAACATGTATATCAAGTTGGCAATGACATACACATCCACTTTTGCATACTTACACGTCAACAATGAGGACTGAATCCCCCCACTGCCTGTGTTTGACCAGGTCCAGGAGGTAGTGGGGGTCTGGAGTGGGAATCTCCAGTGAGTCCACAATATGAAGGTAATCCTGGAAAAATAATGACTACCACTTAGTTTACATTTCATTTAACAGAATATTTAGGAACTAAACCAGTTTGCAGCCCTTACAGACATGGGTGTCAGTGTTGTTATTGTTCACTAAACTATTTTTAAAAATTACAGTTAATTCAAATAAAGCTGAAATAAAATACAAATTTTAGATTAAAAAACTAAAAGTGGAAATGACACAATGGCATCAAAGCTGGAAAAAAAAAATGAAATCCCTAAAATTAAGCTAAAACTGAAATAAAAATAAACCTAAATGAAATAATAAAAAACATGCATAACAGGCACAACTAAAACTTAAATAATAATTTAAAAAAAAGTATATTAGCAATTTATAATGTACTTCCCCTCACCTGAGCCAGTTTGGCAGTTAAGGCGATTTTCAGCCCTTGTACTCGCACCTTCATGGGCAACATGTAATAATAGCTGGTTGGTCCCCGTGGACCATGAGCTACTCCTCCTAAACGAGAAAGCAGAGCATTTGTTTAGTGATTCTGTGTATGCAGCAATAGTTTCACACATCTGTGTGTTTAAGATGATGCTTAAAGGTACAGTTCACTCAAAAATGAAAATTCTTTTATTAAAGGGGTCATCGGATGCCCATTTTCCACAAGTTGATACGATTCTTTAAGGTCTTAATGAAAAGTCTATAATATACTTTGCTTAAAAATTCTCAATGGTTGTGTAAAACGACACCCTTTTTACCTTGCCAAAATCAGCTCTGCAATAATCATCTAATTCTGGTCGAGGCTGCTTTAAATGCAAATGAGCTCTGCTCGCCCCGTCCCTCTCTTCTCTCTGTGGAGAGACGAGCCTGTTTACTTTAGCCGCATTTAGCTGCGTTTAGCCGCTAAACTTACTAACTAGCACTTTATTAGGAAAGGCGATCACAAAGATTCATAAAAAAAACCCTTATACTCACTTCTGCTGTAAGTGAAGCTCACAAATGATTTGCGCGAACATAGACGGATATATGTAGATCGGGAGGCGCATTCCCTTCACAAACAAACGTAATCCACTTCATCTTCAGCGGCTCAGATGTCAGGAGTAAATGACGACCACTATGTTCATTATTACATCCAGCAACACAACACCTCAATTGCTCAATCGGAGATATTCTTGTCTAACTTACATCCCTGCTCGGGCATCGAAACAAAGAGGGCGGACTGTTACAGCTGATCTGAGGTAAGACGCTCATGTCAATCAACTATTGTGGGAGCAGCCTCTGTCGGTGTAAAATGCATTTAAACTGCATTTTGGAAGTTCAAAATCGGGGCACCATATCGGTCCATTATACGGAGAAAAAAGCTGAAATGTTTTCCTCAAAACGCAACACAACTACCATGTTCAAGGCCCAGAAAAGTAGTAAGGACATTGTTAAAATAGTCTAAATGACATCAGTGGTTCAACCTTAATTTTATGGAGCTACGAGAACACGTTTTGTGTGCAAAAAAAACCCCAAGTAATTACTTTATTCAATTTCTTCTCTTCCTTGTCAGTCTTTGCTGCGCATTCTGAAGAGTACCACAATGCATGCAATGTCCTTACTACTTGGGTCTTGAACATGTCAGAAAGCTCTCGGATTTCAGTAAAAATATCTTTTTTTGTGGTCTGAAGATGAACAAATGCCTTACAGATTTGGAATGACATGAGGGTGAGTAATCAATGATAGAATTTAAAACTATCCCTTTAAATGAACAGACTTTATCTTACCTCCTCTCCATAGTGGAGAACGAATGCTTCCATGTCGTGCCCGGCCGCTTCCTTTTTGTTTCCATGGTTTCCTGCCTCCACCACTGACTTCAGCTCTCGATTTGACTTTTGCATGACTCTACAGTAATCAAATTTTACATTTCACTGTCATATGCAATGATTAAATATGACTAAAGTTTATAGAACATGATTGGGATAGTATCTTAAAGGAATAATTCAGCCAAAAATTATACAAACTCATTCTGGATGGCCTGTGATGAGTACATTTTCAGCTAAATTTAATTTTTGGCTGAAAATGTACTCATCACAGGCCATCCAAAATGAGTTTGTTTCTTCATCAGAACAGATTTTGAGAAATTTAGCATATCACTTGAATGACAATGGATCCCTTTGCAGTGAATCGGTGCCGTCAGAATGAAAGCTGATAAAAACATCACAATAATCCACATAAGTCCATCTTGTGAAAAGCTGTTTGACATAAATGTTTTATTTTTACCATCACTTCCTTATTTGAAAAAGTGCTTCCTCCAATAAAAAAATGTTCAGCGGTGTGCAATGGTTTGAGTTTTAAAATGTCTCAATGGATGTTTCTTACAAACACATAGCTTTTCACTTTACAAGACATTAACTGATAGACTGGAGTTGTGTGGATTACTTGTGGATTATTATGATGTTTTTATCAGCTTTTTGGACTCTCATTTTGACGGCACCCATTCACTGCAGAGGATCCATTGGTGAGTAAATGGTGTAATGGTAAATTTCTTCAAATCTCCAAACTCACCTACATCTTACATGCCCTGAGGATAAGTAACTATTTAGCAAATTTTCATTTTTGGGTGAACTTTTCCTTTAATGCACATTACAAGAGCCATGTTAATGCCAGAAGGCATAATGTACATCTCACAGTTACTTACTATTCGCTTGAAATTACGTTGCCAGACTTCTACAGCATGAAGAATGTCCAGCCTATGAATAGAAAAAAAAAATCATATATCAATCTGTCTGCAAATCTCTGGCCTAGAAATCCTTCATAGAACTAAATGGTTTACCTGACAGGTACTGAGAAGACATCAGGGTGTAGGTCAACCACACCAAGGGGTTCACTGTCATGACTTCCCAAAGTCTCAAGCCACGTCTGAGCAGGTGCCAGGTGAGCTGGGATTTCAGCCTCACATCTGCGCAGCACTGGAAGATCAGAGCCGGATGGAGAAGCCCTCTCTGAAACAAGAGTTCAGGCATGTTTAGATCACTTATTCATCACATAGATTTAAAAATGACTTTGTTGCAGTTCCTTTTACAATGAACAAAAAATGACAATGAAAACCAAATCTCCTGTCAAATTACTTTAAATACGCAAGTTATACTGTAAAAAGACATTAAATTAATATAAGCTCTCCTTGCACTCCATATGTCATTTTAATAGCTTTGTACATCACAATAGAAAGTTAACAGTTTTACTGTGGCTGCAGTTTTGTAACCATGGTATATTGCAGATATACTTTTGTCTTGGATGTAAGTTGAAAAGTGGATAAAGCCAAATAGGTTCAAAGACAGAGTTGTAGTCTTTAGTAACAGTAAGTAATACATTAAATACAATTATTAAATAAGTAATTTGCTTACTTTGTGGCGCGACTCCAATGAGATTTGACGGGAGTCTCAAATTTGATGGAAGTGCGCTTTCTCCAGAGACAGATGAGATGAACTGGTTTGAGAAAAAAATATGGGTTAACTCGTCAATGTGTTCCAGAAAAACCATCTACATAATATTCACACGCGTTTATAATACATGGGTATTACCCACAGCAATATAAAAACCAATGCAAACCAATGCAAATCAATGCGCCTACTTACCCTTTTAACAACAGTTCTTCCACATATCGCTAACGTAGCACGAAACATGATGCGGGCTAAATAAAATAAATACGGAGAACACAGCCGTTATATTTTCAGCTTTTTACATATTTGGTTTCCCTGTCAGAAGGTCGTGATGGTGTGCTCTGTGCGCACGCTTCCGTCGCTCACATATGACGTAAGTGGTGTTTTGTCTCCTGAATTATTTGCATTATATAAAAATAGAGTGGTGTACCCTATTTATCGGTTTTCTTTTATTCTTGTGGATTGTTATTATAACTGATACCTGTTGTGGTCATTATATAAGGTGTTTTAAAAGTACTGCTTATATGGATCAGCACTAGAGCGCGACACAAAGTCGCTGTTGTACTGTATGTGAAATGACATGCTGTTGTGACGTTACATGTATAAAAATATATAAAGATGTACATTCGAAAAAAATAAAACATAAAAGCACTCATCTTTTATTCATTCATGGTGTTGTTGGGGAAAGTTACTTTTAAAAGTAATGCACAATATTGCGTTACTCCCTAAAAAGTAACGAATTTATTTAGTTACTTTCTATGGAAAGTAATGTATTACGTTACTTTTGCGTGACTTTTTTTCTCCTCTGGTCTGGGCTTGAGTTCTCTTTTTTCCCTCAAACTGAATGAAGTGGAAATTCAAAAATTAAAACAAAAAAAACAAAAAAAACAACCTTTCAGTTGTGCTGCCATTCTGGATTGCATAAGGAATAGGATGCTTTCTAGGATTCTAGGAATAGGATACTTTCTTCTCAGTCAACCTCAGTCAAAACGCATGTTGCATATTTAGAACCTGTTGAGCATGTTGAACTCAGATATTTTCTTGTAAATTAAAAAGTAATGCATTACTTTACTAGTTACCAGATCTGGGTAGAAACTGATTGCATGTAATCTGGATTACATAATCAGATTCCAAAATTAAGTACTTGTATTTGGATTAAATTACATTTAAACATACACATAGACTACAGTTACTTTTTATGGATTACACAATTACATATTATTTACACAATAGCAATAAATTATTCATAATTTATTGATTCTCCCTAATTCCTCTTTTACATCTTTTACATTTTCCTTTCTAAAATAGCCTACTGCTTATATACAACACATTCACAAAGTCTTCCAAGTTTTGTGGAGACTCACACAAAGATCAGTCATTGTTCAGGTTGCAACACAGCATTTGACCACTGATTACAAAAATCATTTCAAGTTTAAGAAGTGTTTCAACACTGTATCAACTACTGATGAACACAATAATTTATATTTGAATTATCACTTTCACCATGTATTTCTATGTCTGTGGAAAGCGTTTGTCTTTGAAACACATTAAAATGCACAAATTCAGAAACTTTTTTGTCATCTGATTCTCTTTCACATAATGTATTTAATTAAAATGCCCCTGAGATTTTAAAATATTTTATTAATTATCACATTTGCAAGTTCACTGGTTCTCTGACTTTGGTTATGATCACATAACATGCAGGTAAACAAATAAAATATACATTTTTAGTAAGTGCTTTGTTTTGATTTTAAAATATGTATTTTAATTTACCCTTAATCTTTTAATGAATTATTAGTTTTTCATTAAACTCTTAAATCCCCTGCAGTTCCTTCACAAACACCAGTTGGGGAAACCTTGACGTAATATAATATTTAATGCACTTCATGTTAACAACAAATGGAAAATATTTCCTTACTCTTTGTATCATGTCAATATGGTACAATATTACATAATTGAGTTACGTGATTACGTAACTCAGATTACTTACGTTACCCACAACACTGTTCATAACATCATGTTTGTACTCATTATTTTTTACATCAATATTACTTTTATTCTTATTAAATTTAAAATAGGCTATGTGTCATTAAGATTTACATACATAGAGGTACATAATTGTAAATGTAATATCTCCAAAATTACATAAATTAAAAAAAGAAAAAACAAACAAGAAAAGCTAATACTAAAAAGGTTAGAAAATATGACTTATCCAGAAATACAGCTGTATCTAATTAGGTATTTATGGAATACCATTCAGCATTACGAGGCATTATAAGCTTCACTGTCAAAATGCCTACATTACTATTTTTATCTAGCTGACTCTTTTTTACTTCTTTTTTTCTTTTGGTAATGAAACCCCACCTTATTATTCGCACAATAAAAAGCTGAACACAATTCTAAGTAATACTGGACACAGAGCAATTTTCAAAAATAAGTGGTTTTATTTGTATCTTACAACTACAGGCGCAGAAGATTCTTTGCTGCTTATTAGTCAACAGATTCTTCTTCACAATAGGCACAACCGTATGACCTCAGTCACAAGGTGATTTGTGTGATTGCATAGTGCAGATTAAAACTTATAATTCACATCCCCAGATCAGTAAAAGACAAACAAATGCACCACGCAACTGATTCTTTTTTTTTTTTTTAACTCCAATAAAATATCAGAAAAGAACTTGTGTTCGACATATCAAGTGCAATCAATTGTGTTGATATGACATGTAATTTGACAAACAAATTTATAATTTGCATATTCAAACTTTGGACAAAACGTACAGATTCTCTATAGAGCAGTGATGGTGCAACTCCAGATTTGAACAAAACTCCAGGCAAAGCATTTCTAGTTCTTCGTCATAACTCTGAACAAAAAAACTTGCTCATTTGATCTAAACAAGAAAATTGTTTAATGTGGCAAATGTGTTATTTTGGCAGCTGGAACATCAAAATCAAAACAAAATTTCAAGTATGATCTTAAGTATCCCAATTAGAATAGTCCACAGGATGGATTCCTCTTCTTCCATCACGTCCTCAGGGCCCTGAGAGTGTTGAGACTGACCGGGAGTCTCATCTGAGGAATAAGAGTTTTTCTCGATATCCTCTCCTGTAAGTGCCGTCTGGTCGTAAAACACCCTCATCTCAAACTCACTTTCCATGTAGGATGGATGTCCGTAGATTCCGATTCCAACAGGCCTAACAAAATCCCCCGGGACGACCACCACATCCTGGCCACAGGTGGTAGACTGAAGCTTATAGGTATCAAAGTTTGGCCGCAGCGTCTTGTCAGAGACGTAGAGATCCGCATCTCCCTTAAGGCTTTGCATGTACAGGATAATGCGTCCTTCGTGGTTGAGACGCAGGTAGCTGTAGTTTCCCGCTCCAATGTGGCCTTGCACGACATGAAGCAGGACCCATTCATCTGGCACGGAGGGCTCCTCTGAATGCTGCAGAGAGCCCAGGGCCCGGGATAGGACCGCTAATATCAACAAACCACCCCAGCACAGCACCATGGTCATTGCTGCCAGACCCCAGCTACATCTGGAACCTCCCTGCAATCACAAAAATAGACTATTTTAGTATCATCAGGACCCTGATGTCCAAAAGAAACTGGACTATAGTGTTTCTAAAAATATTTTATCTTTTGATTTTTTTTAAAAAGGTGAAGTTTAAAAATATTATATTTTCTTTGTAAAACCTAAGTGTCCCACATTTTTCATGTCACTAACAAAACAGTGTATGTTTTAGTCCACTGGCTGAGACCGATTTTAACTACACCCCTGCATTTATGATCAGGAAATATTCATGTCTCTCTCTCTCTCATAGCTACACGGTAGGTAGAAAAGCCCCATCATTTTGAGGTAAATGCGTTCAAAAGTTTGAAAAATCTGTGTGTAACTTTAAAGAATGTCACTACCCAACAGCATTTTTCTACAAATAAACACTTTTTTTGGGAATTATTCCATAACATTTAGTTTAATATCTGTACAACTGTTCAGAACTGTGCTAGCTAACCATGTGCTGATTAGCATTTTTGAGCTGGGTTCAAAAGTATCTAAAATTGTCACTACCGAAACATTTGGTGAAGTTTCGGTAGTGACATCTTTGTTTTTCTGGGTGTTGTCCCATAAATTTGTCACTACCATAACAGTCACGACCGAGACATGTCACCATTGTTTCTGTAGTGACAAAAGGGAACACAAAATCCTTTATTTAGTGGAAAAAAACAAATTTTTAGTATAGTTATGCAAATTTGTAGTATTTTAGTTTTAGTAGTGTTTTACTATGCAAGTTAAAATTCAGTAATGTGATGTGGTAGCTACCAAAACATTACAGTAACTACTTAAAATGTGCTGTCATGACGTGACAGGGATGTTTTGTTAAAAATAAACTATACTGAATTATCAACTAAGATGTTAGTTTTTAGTTCAATGTATATTCAAACTAATGAATCCTCAACTATGAAATCAGTATGATCAACTTTTGTCTTTTACAAACACATTGGATTCAACATACAACAAATCTCATAAATCACTCTCGAAATATTGTTAAAAATGTAACTGCTATTTATTTACCTCTGAAATCTTTTAATAAAATATAAAAAAAATATAAACACATGGAAGATGTAAGCAAAATCTTAAAAGGTCAATATAATCCTTCTTATTAACTTATATATTCCTGTTTTCGGGAGTGACAAATTTGGGAGGAGGACAAATATTCTGAAACTTTCTGAAAATACAACATGAATATTAACTGCACAACTTACTAGAAACATGTACCCTGGATATTATACAGTTTGCATACATACACATTTTTGAAAAAAAAAAAAAAAAAAATTCCATGACGTTTTAAACTATAACTTAAACCAATTCTGTAGAATGGCCAGGTAAAACATTTTCAGCACAGCACAAGAGTTAACTGTTTGCAGTGATAAATGAGATTTTTTTTTTCAAGAAATCAAAAGTGAAATGACATTTTGTATTGCTTTTAGTGCTGTAGTGTTTTTCCTCACATAAATAAAAACACATAAAGTCTCTGTTTATTATTATACCTCTTGTTGTTTATACATCTACATTTAAAGCACTGATTTTTAAACAATTGAGCCCTGGACCTGATATGAGACTACACTGGAACAAAGTAATTATCTACTTCAAAATGTCATTTTTCATTCAGTGTGTTACTTCATGTTTCGCTGTATTATCTTGTTAAATTTAAAAGCAAATTCTGAGTCACATTTGTTTAGCTGTACTTGGGATTTCTGTGACATATTTCTTGTGACATATGGCCAAGACACTTTTCCCTCAGAGGCATTCTGAATCTAAACCTGTGAAACGACACCATTTGACACACGCCATACATCTGGACTGACAGCAGGCTGTTAAAAATATCTCTGTCGCTATTTTTTAAGCAGCCACACACGAACAGCCAAGGGTCATGCTCATGTACTGTCAGTGCACAGGGAAAACCGGTTCTCTCCATTTTTTAACCAAACAGTGAATTAAGACTTCTTCGCAGGGCGTATAGGCAGTCCTAAAGTTGATCGCTCCGAGAAACTAAAGCTTTAGTTGCATAAACAAACAGTCGAAAGTGAAAGCATTAATTAAAAGATGACATTCAAATGTATATGTGAATATAACAGCGCTGTTAAAAATAAGCAAACAACCAGTCAGCTAGCTTTCAAAGACAAATTTCTGAAATAAAGGATACCCTACAAAATAATTTGCACAGTGTGATGTACAATACACACTCCGTTTCTAAATCAGAATTATGTCTAATTCCTGAATCTTGCACAAAAGAATAAGTAAGCTATTAAGCTAGCTGGCTAACAGACCAGTAATTTTTATGACACTGACACAAAAGAACTATTCGTAATTAACGCAGGTCCTCTGCTATGTTGACAAATATGTATTATTTTGAGTTACCGGTGCATTGTCAAAAATACTCCATGGGAAAGGACAGTCGACGTCGTTATGTTTTGAATTTGCTGTTACAGGTGTTGAGTTGACTCCTGGACGTTTTGGGATTTGATGGCATTATAACGCTCATGCGCGCCCTCTGTTGGTCAGGAGGACAGCAGTGGACAGAACAGATCACAGCATGCGATGGAAAGTCACTTCACTGTAGTGAAATTCGTTATGATGTTTCAGAAAAAAAATCTGATAATAATAATAATAATAATAATAATATATCAGTAATTTATTCGATATGTATTATTTTGTTATAATTATCCAAAGTACAGCAAAAACAGTAAAATTGTGAAATGTTTTACTATTTGAAATAACTGTTTTCTATTTGAATATATTTTAAAATGTAGTTTTACATGTTCCTTCAGAAATCATTCTAATATTCTGAAAACATTATTATTATTATTTAAAACAGCTAAATATTTTCTGAAATAGAAATCTTACATAACATTATAAATCACTTTTGATCGATTTAAAGCATACATGCTAAATAAAAGTATTCATTTATATACCCCCCCAACAGAGAATCCTGAAAAAAAATGTATTCAACTGTTTTAAAAATTGATAATAATAATAATAATAAAATGTTTGTTGAACAGCAAATCAGCATATTAGAATGATTTCTGAAGCATCATGACCGACAGATGAGTTGTATAGCCTTTAGTTTTGTTTATCCTTTGCTATGATTTTTCCTCTTTCTTGTAATTTTGTTTTATTTTTTTTTAATCACAAAAAAAAAAAAAAATCAGGGGTATTTGCATGTAGACAGTCAGACATTATTAGTAGAATTCAGTAAAGGAATAGTGTTACAGATAGTTAATAGTTAAAAAGTTCAAGAATATTAAGTTTTCAAAATACTGATCAGTTTTCATACAAAATTGCCAAAGCTTTAAAACACACACAATTAAAAAAAAAATACAAAAAGGAGACAAGTGAAAAATAATAATCCAAATAAAAGGGAAAGGCTTAACAGAACAAAATAGAAATAACAATAATAAAATGGAGAAGACTGAGTGCATTAAAACTACTACTATATTGCAGTGTTATTTAGTACCATTGAAATACTAGCTATTATTAATATTTTAAATTATTTTATTTTAATAGTTTGTGTTTTTATGTTAATTTTAGTTAGTTTTAGTAATTTTGTTGGCTGTCTTTTTGTCATTTTTGTTGTTTTAAAAAATATATCTATAGTTTTAATGAATTTCCATTTCACTATTTAACATCAAGTTAAACTAAATTAAAATGAAAAAGTTTGCATTTATTTATTTATTTTATATTACGTTTCTTTTATTTTTCCAGCAACGAAATGATCTCTAATCAATGGACCTACTGATTTTTTTTCTATGAACACAGAAAATTTCTGCTTAGCTACACTAGAGGGCGCTGTGAGCACTAGATTCAGTAGCAGCGCTGATACTCGCAGCTCTCGCCGGGTGCTGTGGCACGCGCCTGTAATCCAAGCTACTGGGAGGCTGAGGCTGGCGGATCGCTTGAGTTCAGGGGTTCTGGGCTGCAGTGGACTATGTCGATCGGGTGTCCGCACTAAGTTCGGTATCGATATGGTGCTCCTGGGGGAGCTCGGGACCACCAGGTCGTCTAAGGAGGGGTGAACCGGCCCAGGTCGGAGACGGAGCAGGTCAAATCCCCCGTGCCGATCAGTAGTGGGATCGCGCCTGTGAATAGACACTGCAGTACAGCCTGAGCAATACAGCGAAACTCAGACTTTTGTGTTTGTTCCTGCATCTGGATTAACAATGAAAGATTGATTTTTGTCGACTCCAGATAATAACATTGTCTCACATAAAAATGTTGAACATTAAACTATTAACATTAAAATATCTTTTCAGTAGTGGCATTTTCGGCGTTGCACTACATCGCCTCTCTCTGGAAGATATGTGATATTTCTGTTCATATTCAGTGTCTGCATTCCATGACCAGATGGAGGCGCTGTTTCACACATTATATAATAAATGTTTTAATGTCTATAAAGTCTATAAAAATCAGTCTTCATGTATTTAAAAACACTTCAGCATATTGTTCTTATTAAGTGGGAGTCATATTTTAGGATTTAAAAATAAATACATAAACAAGTTAAAGTCTCTGAGAACCTGACACACTGCACTTCTGGAACCTCCAGGTAGGTTGCAATTCTGGAAAATGGTGGCACTGGAGAAAGGGTTCCTGATGGTTTTACACCTAATTCTTCACCTTGATTCTTAATTCTGTTACAGTTAATATGTGTCTTTTTTGGTTCTGTTTTTTTTTAGTTAAATCTCCTTTTTCGCACATTTTATCTGTAAAAGAAAACCTGCCTAATTATGCACACCTGAGTATAAGGCATTTTTTCACTTCCAACCCTCGTTAACAATTATATATCACTTATAAATGATTAAATACAAAACTAATATTAGTTAAGATTGATGTGGAATTGGTCAAATGTGCTTGGAAAAAAAAAACAGAATAACAACTTGCATAATAGTTATGCACACACTGTATATATATTAAAAACTATTTCCAACTAATCCGTCTTATCCTTATTAATATCTTATCCTGATTCCTGTATCAGTGGTTTTTAACAGTTTTGACTTGCTTGTCCAAAACAATTTTCAAAGGTTTCCCCACTTAAGCTACAATATTTCCTCCAATATTTCTGCTGTAATTAGAACAAAACTGCTTGTTTTAAATGAGTAATGAGTTAAACGTGCGTACATATGATAAATGTACATACATATGATAAATAAAACAGTTAATAAACCATCTAAAATTCCAATGTTATAGCAAATGATTCATGTACTAACCATTAAGTTGGATTAAACGATAGTCAGATGCATTAAAGTAAAATAATTAAGTAATTTCAGTTGAATGTTTTAATTAAAATTAAAAAATTAGATTTTTGCTGATCTGTTTGGATAAGTTTAAAAACCATGAAGTTCACTCTGCAAAGAGCTTCATGGCAGTCTAGTATTCTGTTTTCCTACACTAGAGGGCGCTGTGAGCACTAGATTCAGTAGCAGCGCTGATACGCACAACTCTCGCCGGGTGCAGTGGCGCGCGCCTGTAATTCAAGCTACTGGGAGGCTGAGGCTGGCGGATCGCTTGAGCTCAGGGGTTCTGAGCTGCAGTGGACTATGTCGATCGGGTGTCCGCACTAAGTTCGGTATCGATATGGTGTTCCTGGGGGAGCTTGGGACCACCAGGTCGTCTAAGGAGGGGTGAACCGGCCCAGGTCGGAGACGGAGCAGGTCAAATCCCCCGTGCCGATCAGTAGTGGGATCGCGCTTGTGAATAGACACTGCAGTGCGGCCTGAACGATACAGCGAGACTCAGACTTTTGCGTTTCTACCTGTACTACTCAGGTGTTTATAATTATTATTAAATAATAATTAGTATATAATTATTAAGCAGGTTTTCTTTTACGGATAAAATGCACCAAATATTTACAACTAATGCAAAACAGAAATTGCTAAATTATATTATGATCACTGGTACAGCGAAATGCTCA